>ML976745.1:172414-184914 GCA_010015655.1 Bimuria novae-zelandiae CBS 107.79
TTTTGGCTTGTAGAGATCCTTTTTAGGACCCACAAAGGCCTGCCAGCGACAAGTAACGTACGGCGACTCCGCTTCAGATACCCCAGTAGCTGATTTTGTCTCCTCTTCCTGAGTTTCTCCCTGCGTAGGGTCGCCAACGCTGGGCGGGTCACTGGGTAGATCACTGGATAATACGATTGCTGGCAGTGGCTGCGCAGACGGAGGCTCGATATCATGATCAAGGCTAACTGGATCAGATACAGCGTTGTCCTCCGGCGGAGGAGCATCCTTCTTGGATACTTGTCTCCGTGATTGGGTACCTTTGGCAGCTGCTGCAGGCGCCCGGCGCGCACGTTTTGAAGGATTTTTACCTCCATCAAATGGCTGGGTAGCTGTACGCTTACGCTGACTACGCGGCGGCATAATACAGGTATTGATACAGGGTGAATGTTCGCTGTAATCATTGTTTTACTAACAAATTGGGTGATAGAAAATATTTTCTGGGAAGCTGGGGCCACCTCGGCTGCCCGAAGTGGGGCGGGACGGTATTTCGGAAAGCACCGATAATGGGGCACCACCCCCTGCACTAATTCGTGGGACACTTTCTAATAAGTCAGCACCCCGCACTTAACACTAAAATTTATTATTATTAATATTAACGTTAATATTTATAAGACTATAAAATTACGTTTAAATAAGATAATTAATAGCGTATTAAAAAGATTTTATACGTCTATATAAGATGCCGTTCTTAAAGAGCCTAATATAAAGGAGCGTTTATAATTTTTGAAGGCTATAAAATATAATAATAATATTATTCTTTTTTACGATATCTATGCCTAGCACAGCATAAGAAAGTTTATAGGCTATTACTACATAAAGGAGTTTAAAAAATATAATAATTATTAACGCGTATGCAAGCGTAAAAGCTAAAACATATATATATATATAAAGCTTAAGTATTTATATTGTATAGATAAGTTAACGCTTAGAGCTTTAATAAATAACGCTATAAACTTTATTAGAGACAAGCCCTTAGGCGTACAGATTTATATAAATAATATACCACTTATAAAGCGTCCCTTAGAGCACAATCTCTGTACAGGGATCTATACTGGCGCCTATAAATAAGCCTACACAAAGAAGGAGATTTTACTCGATAATAAATATCTCCGCATAAGCTATAGCTACGTTAATTAATAGTAGCCTATCTTTAGCTTCTAGGATACCGTTTACTAGACTAATTGTCACGAGTCGTAGGTCGAGGGCCCTCGACGGCCCTAGTCCGCTCTAGACCGGCGCTATCTGGGCCTTTCGCCTATCTACATCCCTCGCCGCAGCCCTTCTCTTCCCTCTCTAAGGAATCGCCTTAGTACTGTGGATAGACTAAGTCGCCCGTAGTTAAGGCGCTTTTTACAATACGATCCCTTACCCCCTTATATCTAATTTACCTGTACGATAGAATTAACACGAAGAGTTACCTGCCAGACCTTAAAGATAGTAGGAGACCCTTAAAGCAGGTTACTACTTGCAGGACTCTCTAAACAAGAGCCTTTAATAGTTATAATGCCTACAGAAGACCTAATAACACCTATAGACCTAGAGGAAGACCCCCCTATTATTATAAGTAGTAATAATAACTAATAATTAGAGGAAGTTACCCTCTAAGAACGCCTAGGCGTGCTATAGCTCTAATAACGCATCTAGGAACTAGAGGCCTCCCTAATAGTAGAGCGTTACTAATTTAAAGGCAAGACCCTAGTTAAGAACAAAATAATAACTACTAGCATCTCTAACAACTCCCTAGAGCCTAAGGAGGGTTACGGCAACCTGGACAAGGCTAAAGATATAAGTAATAACCTATTAAGCGATAGCTTAATAGAGGACGCGTCCTTAAGCTTAGATAATGCTAGTTAAGACTAATCTAGGGCCTCTAGAAGCATCTAACGCCCGCGAAAGAAGGATAAACAAGGCTAGGCCCGCACTAGTTGCAATAAAGAATATTAAATTTAAATAGTAGCTACTACCCTAGACGCATAGCTATTAAAGCCACTAGAACCCCCTTAATTTAAGGGCAAAGGTTATAAGGAACTAAACTTATAAAAAAGGGCCTATAAGGACTATATTAACTTCTTACCTGCCCTTAAAACTAATAAAGCGCAGGTTAGGTTCGTAGTAAGATACTTAGGAGATACATAACGTAACTACTAAAACTAAATAGTCGCTAAGATCCTAGAGCGGAAGCGACACAGGAAAGTCACCTAGGACCTTCTATAGTAGACTATAGTAGACTCCCTAGGATTAGCCTAGGAGCGAAAGAGTGCCGCTCGCTGAAGGATTAAGGTAGCTAAATAAGGCAAGAAGACCCTTATAAAACTCCTTAACTACCTTAAGGACTAATAAGAGGAATACGACCTAGAGAAGGCCTTAAATAACGATAATAAAGACTATATTAATAACTTCTACACGGCACTGGACAAGAAAATCTAAGAACGCCTTAAATAGTAGCTACGTAAATAGAAGAGCCTCTCTTGCTTAAAAGCGAAGGCAAATATGCATTAGCAAGCGTTAAAACTTTATAAGTTAAAGAAATAACACACACACGATATTAATAATAACTTCCTTAATAAGCTAGCTAATAAAAGGCGCGATCGAAAGCGATCTAGGTTAAATAATATAAGACTATACTAGAGACGCCACGACAGCAACCGTCGCGACAAGGACAGCAAGAAGAAGGCTTAGGTAGTAGAGGATAAGGACAAAGACTAATACTTCTACTGCCACGAACTAGGCCATTATAAGGCGTCCTATTTAAAGTACAAGGCCGAGGCGGGGAAAGACAAGCTGTAGACTAAGAGGCCTAATAGTCTATAGGCAAGGTTAACTATAATAAGGGTTAATAATAACTAGTTATAGCTATAAGGACCCCTAGGGATAGGAGCGATAGCTTACTAATCGCGCTAGATAGTAAAGTACAGTATAAGGGCAACTAATAATAGATTAAAGCCCTAGTAGACTACGGAGCTAAAGCGAATTTCGTTAGTAATAATCTAATAAAGCGGTTAGGGGTTGCGGTAATAATAATAAATAGCAAACGCTACGTGGCGCTAAATAGATAAGACTTAGGCGTTCTAGGCCAGGCGAAGCTCCCCTACACTATTATAAATAGTTGCGGTAAAACTAAGAGCGGTAGTTGCCTGTTTATAGTTAGTAACATTAGTAGATTTGACATAGTCCTAGGAATACCTTAGCTAGCAGAATAGAACCCCATCGCAAACTTCTATAATAAGACTATCCGCTTCGCCCATAAAAAGCGTAAATAGACTAAGATCTCTATTAAATTAGCAGAAGAGTTCGCCAGCACGGCTAAAGACATAGTAAATAACTATTTTATTATATATACCACCCTAAAGGACACATTAGGAGGCCCACCCGGGACGCTACCTAAAGAATACTAGGGACGGTGGGAGGAAGCCTTCTCTGAAGAAGCCGCGAGCATTCTTGCTAACTATGGCCCCCACGAGATAAAGATTGATATTAAGGAAGGCAAGGAAGTGCCTTTTAGACTACTCTATAGTCTATTAGAGTTAGAGTCGGCAGTTCTGCGCGACTATATCTAGAAGAACCTTAAATAAGGCTTTATTTAACTGTCGTAATTAAGTGCCAGGGCACTAATCCTTTTTGCAAAGAAAAAGGATAGAGGCCTCTACCTCTACGTTGACTATAGGGGACTAAATATAGTTATAATAAAGAACTAATACCTACTTCCCTTAATACAGGAATCCCTTAACTAACTAGGGGATGCCTAGATCTACACTAAACTAGACCTAAGGGACGCCTACCACCGCGTCCAAATTAGGGCAGGAGATAAATAGAAGACGGCCTTTCAAACAAGGTACGAATAGTATAAATACATAGTAATACCTTTTAGCTTAACAAACGCGCCTGCGACCTTCTAAAGCCATATTAACGACATACTATTAGACCTTCTCGATATCTACTATATTGTGTACCTCGACAATATCCTTATCTACTCTAAGACGAAGGAGGAACACATCTAGCACGTTTAGATAGTGCTAGAACGCCTTATTAAACGCTGGCTATACGCCAAACTGTCTAAATGCGAATTCCACACACGTAAGGTGGGATACCTAGGCTTTATAGTATCCCTAGACAGCGTAGAGATAGAGGAGGACCGCGTCGCCTTTATAAAAAATTAGCCTAAACTAAACTTAGTCTAAGTAGTTAGGATCTTCCTTAGCTTTACTAATTACTATTAAAGGTTTATAAAAGAATTCTCTTAAGTAGCGGCACCCCTTCACGCCCTAATAAGAAGGCTAAAGGGAGCCACTAAAGGTAAATAGCAATAGAGACTTAAGGAATTAGTTATAATAAGCCTACTAAAGTAGGCTAAGGCCTCCTTTTACTAGCTAAAAGAGAGCTTTATGCGAGGGCCCTTACTAGCCTACTTTAACCCTAAAAGACCCTTAAGAGTGGAAACCAACGCTTTAGGTTTCGCAATCTTAGGTATCTTAAGCTAACTATAACTAGACAAACATAGAAAGCTATAATAGCACCTAGTTACTTTTTATTCGCGTAAGATAAACTAGGCAGAATAAAACTATAACACGCATAATAGCGAGTTGCTAGCAATTATTAAAGCTTTTAAGTATTAGCGACACTACCTAGAGGGTGTTAGCAAGAAGGTTAAGCTTCTAACTAATTATGCTAACTTATAAGGGTTTATGTCTATAAAAGTCCTAACTAGATAGTAGGCAAGGTGGGCCGAATAGCTTGCAACGTTTAATTTTAAAATTAAACACTGTCTAGAAAGGACAAATCCCGCTAATAGACTGTCGCAGAGACTTGACTACGAGTTAGAGGAGGAAATAAGCTTAGGCGGGATAGGCAGTTCCTAGTAAAGACTCCTTAAGGCCCTATAGCACAAGTTATAGCTAAAAGGCGACGCTTTAGACAAAGCAGGCGTAGTAGGCAGCCTATAGCTACTAAAGTAGGCAGGAAGCCCTAGACTAGTGGTAGTAATAAGGATCGCTAGACCTAAAACGTTGGCGACTAAGGAGGCGATGGTAAACGATTTAGTAAGCGCTTACCCTATAGTAGAGCTATTAAAGAGAAATAGCTAGGGGGACGAAACTGTAGAACGAATCCTCTAGTACCTCTAAGGGCCAGAAATGGCAAAGCCAGAATGGCTAAAGCGCTAGATAATTAGACCGGCTAACCTATTACGGTACGAGAATAGGCTATACGTGCCACCTCTAGCAAGGGTACACGTCCTTTAATAATGCCACGATAACCCCCTCGCGGGCTATTTTAGCTTTACTAAAACTTTAGAGCTAGTGCTACGGGAGTTCTAGTAGCCTAGTATCTAATAATACGTAAAGAACTACGTCTAGACCTGTTAAGCGTGCTCTAGGGCGAAACCTGTCTAATACGTAACGCACGGCCAACTTAATAGCCTGCTAGTCTTAAGGGGCATCTGGGAGGACATTGCTATAGACATAGTAATAGATCTACCTAAGAGTAAATCTAGAGCCTATCGTTATAACAGTATCCTAGTAGTTATTAACTAGTTTTCTAAGATAGCACACTATATCCCCACGCGAAAGGACCTAAAGGTAGTAAAGCTAGCTAAGGTCTTTAGGAGAGAGGTTCTGCGCCTATATAGCCCTCTAAAGTTAATAGTTACAGACAAAGGCAGCCTATTTATATTAGCTTATTAAAGTACTTTTACTTAATATTTAAGAACTAAGCAACTCCTCTCTACTATCTTCCACCCGCAGACAGACGGACAGATAGAATAATAGAACTAAACGCTTAAATAGTACCTTTAAGTGTTCTATAACTACGAATAATCTAATTAGGCGGACCTTCTATCTAAAGTAGAATATTCGTATAACAATAGCATCTATAGCTCTACAGGAGTGTCGCTATTTATTATAGTGTATAGCCTAAATCTACTAATAGTAGGCCTGCCCCGAGAAGTATAGCTGCGCGGGTTAGTACCTACGGCAAGGGCCAGAGCGGCAGTTCTAGCCCAGACTAGGGCCCGAATAACCCAAGCGATCCTCAGGGCACAGGCGTACTAGGCGACGTGGTATAATAGGAAGCATAAGGCCTAAACCTTTATAGTAGGGGACATGGTATACCTCGACGCCTGCAACATACGGTTAACTAGGCCTAAGAAAAAACTTAACTACAAGTCTTGGGGTCCCTATAGGGTAAAACGGCGAATTAGTTAACAGGTATATAAGCTAGAGCTGCTAAAGGACTTTAATATTTACCTAGTGTTCCATGTGTCTCTCCTAAACTAGGCAGCCTTAAAAGGACTACTATAACAAGAGCAAAGCCTGCCTAAGGTTATTATACTATAAGTAGGGGAGGATATATACCTAATTAAAGGAATTAAATCTAGGGTACTCTAGGACGGAGAATGGCTGTATAAAGTTAAGTGGAAAGGATACGATAGTAATAAGAACTAGTAATTATCTGTAGAGGAGATTTCTAAAGGGGCGATAAAGCAGTTCCTAAAGGGCTTAGACAAGGAGACTAAAGGTCGCCCTAGATAAGAGCCTAAGAGGCGGGGTCGCCCCCCCAGAGAAGGAGGAAGACAGCACTTAATAGTAATTAGTAATAGATTACCCTAGAAAGTACACTTTATAGGCTGCGAAATACTAGAATAAATAGGGCAGAGGATTCTTAAATAGACTAAAGACTAGAATAAGCTATCTAGGCCCATTTACGCCTCTTAGGGCCTAACAGAGGCTTATAAGCCTATTTAGACCGTACCTAACGCGATTATAGCTAACCAAAACCTAATTAAAACCGCCTAAGGATATAGAACGTGAATAAAATCTAGACACCGTTAATAGGGGCAGGAATTCCTAGATTATACTAAATAACCCTCTTAATTAGTTAGGCACTTAGACTCGTAGGCTTACTAAAAAGTCTCTTAACTACTCTTACTCTTAATTTTCTTCTTTACTTCCTTCGCGAGGAAGTCTAGCGTGGCTAAGACACTAGTCTTAAACGCTAACTACCCTAAATTAGCATTAATAACCTAGGATTAGGGTTAAGGACCTTTACTAACTTAGGAGCAACCTTCTTACGCCTAGGGGTAAGAGCACTAGTAGTAACTAAAGAGGTTAGACTACCCCCCTCTATAGTAGAAGCTTTCCTCTTTTGCTTCTCTTTAATAAAGAGGCCTACCACCGGAATAATCTCCTCAGGAGGCTAGGTGTCATAACCCGAGTAGTAGAAGGTTAACGGGTTTCCGCAGAATTTAGATCTGGTGGCCCTATGCGACTTAGTCTAGATAACCCTTAATTACACTAAATAATACTTATATAATAATATTACTTTATTCTGTCTCTAGTACCTGCGCGGTGGCCTTTACTAATACCTTATCTAATTTAGAGAGGTTAATCTTGTCGTATATATACGTATTAATTTGGCTCGAGCGCGGCATAAGGGTAATTAGGGCACTTAACACGTTCTCTAAATTATCTTTAGGTATCTGCTACTAATTAGCCTCGAAACCCTTATATAACTCTCGAAGCGCCAACTTACCTGCTAATAATCCTTACTACTACCGTAGCAGGCATCGCAGCGGCAGATCGAATTATAGTCCTCTAAATCTATTAGGCTAAGATTAATATACACTGCCTTAGACTAGACACGACGTATCTCCTTAACCTAAAACTAGCAGAGCTTTATCTTTTTATAATTAAACTACTTAAGGCTATCTAGGATAATAGGAAGGTAGGTATAGCATAAGTTAATAGTACTAATCGCGCTCGCACGCGCCTTGTTAACTAAGGCCTTAAAGATAGTGTTTACGGTACTTATAGTACTAAATAGCGTAGGTATGTCTAGACAAAGTCTAAAGGTTGCTAAAGAGGGCGGTAGAGAAGTAACAAGTACGGGGACGACTTAGTAGGCCTGCACCAGGTTAGTCTACCTTTACAACCTCTAAATTTAGAGTAGCTAGGTACTAAAATGGGGGGCATCTAGGGTCAGGCACCCTAGACTGCTATAGATTAATTAGGTTGTACTTACGGGTTAGGGAGCCTCCGGGATAAGGTAAGCCGCCAAGTAGAGAGTAAGAACAAGGGTTTTAGGCCTTAGTATAAGCCTAAGATTTAGCTTACGTTATTAGCTTACGTAATACGCAAGACCTAATTAGGCTAGTTATTACGTGCTTATTCTCGCGGTCGAGACCCTTAAAGAAAAGAGCCTTTGTTACAAGTCGTAGGTCGAGGGCCCTCGACGGCCCTAGTCCGCTCTAGACCGGCGCTATCCGGGCCTTTCGCCTATCTACTTCCCTCGCCGCAGCCCTTCTCTTCCCTCTCTAAGGGATCGCCTTAGTACTGTGGATAGACTGAGTCGCCCGTAGTCAGGGCGCTTTTTACACTAATAAGGCTTATTTTAATTTAAAAAAAGACTTCTA
Source organism: Bimuria novae-zelandiae CBS 107.79 (assembly GCA_010015655.1). Lineage (NCBI taxonomy): Eukaryota > Fungi > Ascomycota > Dothideomycetes > Pleosporales > Didymosphaeriaceae > Bimuria > Bimuria novae-zelandiae. Next base: position 180,861 of record ML976745.1, read on the forward strand.
GAAGCCTAGTATCTTACGCTATAAGGGAAAGCGCCTTAAAATAAATAATATAGGCGTATAAAAGCCTATAAAGAGCTCTCCTTTAATATTATATATATACACTACCACAAATTAGTACTATAAAGGCCTTTTTAGCTTTTATAATAATAATATTAATATATTAACGCTGCTAAAGCCTCTGCAAAGGCCTCGCAAGTATAAGTATAAGACCTAGTAGAAATATAAGGAAAGGCTTACTAAGTAGGAGTTTAAATGCCCTCTAGCTATTAAGGGAGACGTTGGCGGCCATTATATAACTTAAGAGTACTATACAGAGCACATATTACCGTTGTATATAGACGCTATACAACAGGCTTGTATGGATGCTACAATAGAGTGGCGGGAATGGCTCCTACAGGAGGATAACGACCTATCTCATGGCACAAAGTCCTTCAATAACGTCTCTAGAAAGCTTAAGGATGTGAATTAGATCCGTACACTACTCTATCCAGGCCAGTCGCCGGATCTTAATCCATAAGAAGGCGTATAGCTTATCCTTAAATAACGCGTAAAAAGACGTCTTAACAGTCCCTTGCCGCCTGAGACTATATAGGATGGCATAAAGCAGCATCTTAAGGAGATCCTCGTACAAGAATAGGCTATAATTACGCTTACAGAAATACGTAGGTTAATTTCTAAGATGCCATCTTAGTGCAAGCAACTAGTAACTAATAGCAGTAAGGCTATTTGCTTAGAACACTAGTAAATTACTAAAAAATTATACAAGATTCTTACGCATATATAAATTATTATATAAACTAAAATCTACGCTCTATTCTAATATATATAGCTAGTTACAGCGTTAAATATATTATAGCGTTAAGACTAATAGCTAGTGCTGCTTACCTCAGCGCGGAGTGTCCCACGAATTAGTGCAGGGGGTGGTGGGGGCGCTATTGAGATTAGTCAGCGCAACCCCCAGCCCACTGGGCTTAGCTTCCTCCACTGTTCACCTTCGTTCTCTCTCTTTCTATCTATTTAGCGTTAAGGAACTGCCTTTTTTATCTAAGTGGTATTAAGATAGAAGTCCAGGACACATTGCACCTACAGATGACTCCAAGCATTGCCAACTCGCTCGCGCGATTCTGGGTAGCGCAGCGATGCCTCCTCTCCTTCCACGTGCCTTGCCGAGGTGCGATCATCTACACCTCAATCACAGCACTGGCTTTGGAAGAGACTTTCCGTTTAGACAGACGCATACCCGAAAAGGCCTCTCGCGATGCAACATCGGGACTTCGGGCTATTTCCCCACGTGCCCCATAGTTCCTCGGACGCATAATGCACCGGCCGATGGACGTTTACCGCATTAGCTAACTACACCGGATACCCCGCAAACTAGGACTATTGATTGACTTTTATGAAGAACCCAGGTCCTCTGATAGGTGGAATACCAGCTTGCCTGTGGAGACGAAAAAGTTGTACCGTTACGTGACCAAACCTGAGTTCTAGTCGGAATGGTACAAAATCTAGAAAACGCAGGATAGCGAATCTCTACTCTAGCACTACGACCTCAATCACCATGCGTTCACAATCGCTGTTCCTCATCGGTTGTTTGACGTTGACGGCCACGGCCAAAAACGTCAAGTCGCCCACTCCGCCAATGGGATGGAACACTTATAATGCTTACAATTGCAACCCGTCCGAGGACAGGGTCAAATTAAATGCACAAGGTCTCATTGATCTCGGACTGAATAAACTCGGTTACAATATCGTCACACCGGACTGCGGATGGAACGCGCGATCGCGAGACAGCAGTCACAGGTTGCAGTGGAATACGACCTTGTTTCCGTCCGGTGGAAAGGCGCTTGGTGAATATTTGCATGGACTTGGCCTGAAATTTGGTTTGTATTCGGGTGCCGGGTACCTACAATGCGGCTCCACAGATATCCCAGGATCGCTCGGTAAGTATCACATGCAAGAGTTGCTGCCAAATAAAACTAACCATAGAGTAGGTTACGAAGATATAGATGCTGAGTCATTTAACTCGTGGGGAGGCGACACTCTGAAGTAAGCTTGCTGGGCGTTGGAGGATTTTCATTCTTTAATGTTTTCCAGATATGACAATTGCTATGCGACTTCCAACACTACAATGGTAGACTCGGACTCAGCGGAGGCAAAATCACCCACCCGATTTCAAAAGATGGCGACGAGCTTGGAGGGCGTAGATCGATCCTTCCAATATTTCCTTTGCCAATGGGGCATTGGAGAGAATGTCGGAGACTGGTGGGTTTCATAAATACGCAGCTGACTTCATCAGAAAGCTGACGAGATTCAGGGCTTCCAAGATTGGAAACACCTGGCGGATGAGCAACGACATCTACAACGCGTGGCGAAGCATTTGGCGAATCACCAACCAAGTTGTGCCGTATTGGAGGGATACCAGACCTGGCGCCTTTCCTGACATGGACATGTTGCTGTAAGTTTGTGTTCAAAGAATAGCAACAAGACACTGATGAAATACAGCGTCGGATTGAATGTGCTATCCGCCGAGGAAGAGCGCTTCCATTTCGGCATGTGGGCGATCAACAAGTCACCTCTGATGCTCGGCGGCATTCTCGATAACCACCTTTCCGCCACATCTCTCGCAATAATGTCCAACAAAGAAGTCATCGCCATTGACCAAGACTCCCTCGGTAGGCAAGCCCAGCTTGTGCGTAGATACACTGTAGAGGAGTGGGACATCTGGCTCGGCGAACTATCTGGTTCCCGTAAAGTTCTCGGTTTGGCCAACTGGAGGAATGAGTCCCAAAGTGTCTCCTTCGACCTGCCGAGCCTAGGGATCTCTTCTGCCATAGCGCGCGATGTATGGGCGGCTAAAGACGTGGGTTCTGTGGCCGGAACGCAAAACGTCAAGCTCGCAGCACACGAGTTGAAGCTGTGGGTTCTTTCCAACATCACTACCGCGAGTGCACCAGCCTCAACGTACTACTCCGCTGCATCGGCCAAATTGGCGGGCGGAGCGTCTCTCACCCAATGTTCAACCGACGACTGTCTTCCCACTGGCGAGAAGATCGGCAACATTGGCAGCGGAGCAAGCGTTACGTTCCAATCGGTAACTGCCAAGAATACCGCAAACAAAACACTTCTCGGTGTCGACTTTATAAACTACGACTACGCATTTACGACCGCTTGGGCCTGGGGCTCCAATACCAGGAACATGACGATCGCGATCAACGGCGGTTCTCCGAAGAGGTGGGCGTTTCCTTTGTCCGGCGGTGATTGGTACGAGACAGGCAGGCTTTTTGTGGAAGTTGACGGGTTCAAAGCTGGGTCTTCCAACCGGGTTGTATTTGGCAATGCCGGCACAGGTTGGGCGCCTGATCTTGTTGGATTCGAAATACTCGAGTAGCGCGCGCCAATCATATTGAAGTACCGAGAGAATGTTGAAAATATTCCAAGACTGGAAAATGACTGACAGTGAAGGGGTTTCTGCCTCACTTGCCTATATTTGTTCTATGGATCTGATACAGGTAGACTCCATCTCTATGAACATTTCAACTGCTGATATTGAACACTGAACACAAAAACCACCGAAACCCCCAAGCCAACGACAGCAATACTCCTAGATCAATCTCGCCTTCTGTCTGCCCACCCATGTGGGGCCGAGATTCAGAGGCTGTCAAAGCCTAGAATGGAGATGGGTTTTCGATCTTCGTCGTACCCGAACCCATGCCGTTCCAAGCTCGTGAGATCCTGCGGTATCGCAGATTGAGCTGATCCCTCCTCTGCTGTGGAATGTTGCGGTCCCTTTGAATGACGTCGTTCTCACGCTTGAGGTCCCGCATCTTCTAGTTGACCTCTTGCTCCAGGTACTTCAGGCGCGTCTCCATGTAACTAGTGAGCCAATCCTCCCACACAACGTCAAGATTCTGCTTGACCCATTCCTCGCCCTGCGTATCCAGGTATTTGTTGTCCTGCTTCTTCCTGGCCCAGTAGTCTGCTGTGGATTCCTGTTGGACATTAGCCATTGGCCGCTCGCTTTGGTCAGGGATATCTTACCATGAAACCACCAGGA
>ML976745.1:186101-248455 GCA_010015655.1 Bimuria novae-zelandiae CBS 107.79
TCTTCTTCTTCTTCTTCTTCTTCTTCTTCTTCTTCTTCTTCTTCTTCTTCTTCTTCTTCTTCTTCTTCTTCTTCTTCTTCTTCTTCTTCTTCTTCGTCTTCTTCGGGGTGGCATTCTTCGGTTTACGGGACGCCCTACTGCCACCCCTCTTCCCGCTCTCTTCTCGAGCTCAGCGAGCCGTTCCAAAACTTCGACACCAGCCGCCTCGCGGGGGACGTGTCCGTCGGTCAGGGATGTGTTGTGGGCATCTTCGACAACCAACCCAGTGTTGATCCTCTCGATGGGCGCTGCCGCCACACCCAATGCCAAAAGGCATACCGATATAACGCTCGCCGCCTTGATCCGCATCTTGCACTAAGAAAATCCCTTAGCAACTGTTGTACCCAGAATTGGTATTACAGTAGCTGAGGGCACGTGTGCCGCTTCTGTCTTCCAGCTGTCGACTGAAAAGACTGACAAAAGTTTGACCAATGAATGGACAGAATGAATGTATCGATTGAATGAAAAGAATGAACGCCTTGTCAGGCAAGTAACGAATGTGTGAGAGAAAGGTAAGCGGTGATGTTTCGATGCCACGCGAGGGCAGGGAGGTATGTATATTGGGTGTCGGACATTATACCTCACTGTTTCTTCATCCTACAACGTATTCCACGTGCTTAATTGGTCCGATGGTCCAAAAGCATAGCCATCCTAAGGCGGACTGCACAACGGAGAATATTTCGTCTGAAAACAGCCGCAACGGTCTGTGAGGGCGGTGGCGCATTGATCACAACTCCAGTCTCTCGGTCTTTCAGAATTTCCGCAATACCCCCTATGAAACCATCCATCAGAGACTGATTAGTGAGGAGGAACAGGGATGACCAACGTGACAGCGGCCCAAGGAATATGCGTTCACGTACGTAGGCAGTGGTGTCAATCCTGAAGCGAAAGTCTGTATTGGCTTTGGACCCGGCATACAGCTCGAACCTGGCCCCTAGAGAGGGCCTCGCATCCAATGCAATAATGCAGTGACATCCTCAGACATGACTTTCCTGCAAATAGAGCACGGTCAGTTTCGACCAGTGGCCTTGCGTAGTTGCGCTACTAAGATCCCAGCAGTTCGTCTTCGAAGGAGACACGCTTCATGGCGCTGCTGAATAGTGAAGGCTCGCATTTCCCTGGCTTAAATTACTAGACCGGGGTGGCGCGGGGGTTGATAGAAGATTCGTTCGCATTGCAGTTCCGACCGGTGTTCTCCAGGCCCTACGGCCGCCACGAGACGACCATGTATATACATTCTATAGCTATAGTTCAGCTAAAGTCAATTAATCAGATTGTTTCGCTATGGAACAAGTAACCAATTGTACCGTATATCTACAAAGATGGCGCACGTAAATATGCGCTATAACTCTATTCTCAAGAGTCAAGGAGGACTCCTTTCATCGTGATCATACCCAGGTAAACTGTCGTGCGGTGCCTAGGAAGGCGATGCATGGCGATCGAGTAGGCCAGGTCAGATTCCTAGCCTCAATCGAGTCGCATCCAAGTCCGAAGAGCAGTGTTGGTACCAGACTCAACCTTGGAAAAGGGGCAGTGCTATGAGACCGGTCACCACTTTCCCAGAATTCGACTTGGTTAGCGCATGGTGCGACAATGACACTGAAATAAAAAGCTGACATCCCCTTGTTCAGGTACGGATGTACTTCGCTTTTCGTGTGAGACCTTATCGGTTGGGGGTCTTTGGTGGCTTCGGGTGGCGTCTATTAGTGTCTGTAGTGCCGGGAGAATATCGCCCACCATTAGTATTTGCTATTTCAACAGAGAGCTACCTTCAGGTATATTTATTATTAAAGATGAAGTATTTTAAAGAAGTTGACTTACCTTCCTCTATATGATTACTTAATCATGAACTGGAACATACATATGTACCGCGTCATGCTGGGGTAACCCCGCGATACCCCAGGGATCGGGCTATCGCCTTATTTCGCTAGCACGTTTCTGCGCTTGTGGGGACGATCCGAAGCCGCCTGGCTTACGGGCATCGCCCAACGCCCGTCTCATACGCGACCGACCTTATTTCGGGTTTCTACATGGCTTCGAAACCAGTCCGAGGACCACCTCGAACAGGAATACGGAAAAGCGACCTCTGAGGTCATCGGGCAGCACTCCCGGCTGGGCTGCTGCACCTGCTCCTGTCTCTGCATCTGCACCTGCACCTGCTCCAGGTGCAGGTGCATTTCTGGACACGTGATTCCCGCCTGACTTCACCTCGGGACCTGGGAAACAACATTGAACTAACTCACACTCCACATTGCAGGCTATCACGGGGATATGGCATCTTCCTTTGCTCAACTTGAATCCAACACTGCACCACCAATACCATGGCGTACCTTGAAGGGCTTCCAAATGAGCTCTTAGCTCGAATGATTTCCTTTGCGGACAGAAAGTCGCTTGCACAGCTGAGGTGTACAAATAAGCGATTGGAGCAGATTGCGGTCGTCAAATTGTTCGAGAGAGTTACACTATACGCGGATTGGAACAAGCCCACATCCACGTTCTCTGAACCTAGCCAGAGGACGCCTAGGAGCAGCGAGGATCATACTCACGATGGCGATTTCCAAGCGGATGAAGTTATCAACAGATGGCTGACGATGCAAACGATGAATTCATAGCTGGATCAGATCTTGAAGAGGAGAATTTGCCTGAACGCAAGGTACTAGGAGAACTTGAACACCGTCCACGTCTACGGGACGAGGATGCCAGACCTGATCGACCACCGGACGATGACGACGATTTTTTAGCAGCTGTCGACGAAGAAGATCCTTTAGACTACTACAACGCATACGAGAATGGGCGACTGCGAGAGTGGGAAGCACGCCGGCCTATATGGGCTCGTGAGGGGTACCCCGGGCCTCGTGACTACGACGCCACGGTCTTCAAAAATATCCTCGAAAACGAGACGTTGCAAAAGTATGTAAAGGAAGTACAGGTTTACACCTGCGAGACACACTGTGTAAGGTACAATTTTCGAACTACTGTTGATATGTTAACTCACTCTCTCAGGACCACCACCCTAAGAGAGCGTTCGAACTGTACGGGGATGGCTGGCCGCCTCCCATGCACAGTCCAGTCTATTACGAGTGCATTGGGCAATTGGGCGAGATTCCTAATCTGCATAGTGTGAATGTGCACTTCGATCGCCACGTTGGCGACGACGGCGACGTATTCCAACAGGGCGAATTTCAAGAAGAATTTCACGAAGATTTGCTACCCAAGATCCTACATTCACTCAACAGCGCGACCAATGATATCGCCTTTCGAAATTATCACAGCATTCCACGTGAATACGAACTACCAGAACTGCTGGATAAAGTCGCCAAAGCAACGTCCTTGAGACTGAGTGTGGCGCACGAGGAAACACACCCCGGCGCAGGCTCAACATACCGTGTAGGTAACATCCATCCCTTCTGGGAAACCTTCCCAGCCAGGTTTCTCCAGCCGGCTAGCAGTACCTTGAAGACTCTTGTGCTATACTCCGACCTCCCTCTTGGCTGGTTCCCCAAGCTCGACCTCCGCGATGTGCACCTCCCACATCTCGCCTCCCTGACGCTCACCACGTCTTCCACCAGGACTTTCAGGTAGACTGGATCATATCCCATAGTGCCACACTGCGGTCGCTCACCCTCGACCACTGCACCATTCTGTATGTAACATCCCTGCACAAGAAGTATATGTTTCAGAAGAGACACTTTGCCAGTCATCCTATACTGACCTCGTGTCCACTATCCTAGATACTAGATCGGCAGTACAATCCGCAATTGGCTCGACGCCTCCGGCTACCCGCTCGCATATCCACCCGGCGAAGACTACCCCTGGCAACCCTCCTACGAACCAGCAGATGCCGAAGACGAAGACGACTACGACTTCGGCCGCGACCTCACACTAAGCTCCACCCCCCTCCGCTGGCACACCATCTTCACCCGCCTCGCCACCTCCCTCCCGCACCTCCGCGGGTTCCGCTTCGGCAGCTCCTCACAATGGGACTTCGCCACGCCAACGCGGCATTTCCGCGCAGGCGCAACGACAAACATGCCGATCATGCCGTGGGAGGACGAGCACAATATCGTGAGCGGGCTGTTTGAGGGGCGCTACGTGGTGTGGGACGATTGGGATGAGAAGTATTACTCGCGGTGGCATGCGAGGGAGGGGGAGAGGAGGCCGGGGCATCGGTTTGCGGGGTGGGAGGAGGGGTGGTTGGCGAGGCTGGAAGGGTATCCTGAGTGTGAGGGGGAGGATGGGGAGGCGTTGCGGGGGCTGTTGGGAGTTGTGAAGGGGCGGTGAGGGAGTGGTGGGTGCTGGGGTGGTATGTAGTTTGCATGAGACGTACGCACGTGTGAAGCAGAAGGTCGGTTGTAAGGCCCAGAGTCAATGCCCAGTGTTATCCCAGGATGAGTAATAATATGGCTGACTTGTAGCTGTACGCGAGAGAGTTGACGCGTACGCTACTCGGAGCTGACGTAATTCTCATAAATTGGAAGGAAGGTCTACCAAAGTCATTCTTAGGACACATGTTGTCTTACATGACGAGACTCGCTCCCTCGTTCACTGCGCTTTTTCCGCTTTCTCTGCAGCCCCCCACCGACGAGTCATGGAAACTCTTCAAACGGCAGCCCAATCAGCTGCGTGACATGTTCCAAGATGCCCAAAACCTTCTCGTCCTCAAAGCGCCTGCCTACCAATTGGAGACTGACAGGTAGACCGTGGAACTCCTCCGGGTCCCACAATTCCCTGTTGAAGCTGTCATGCGCACTGAGCGATCTGTCGTTGGCATCCAACTTGTCTATGTTGTTGTCCACTTTAGTGACCGGGAACGCGACGGCGGGATAATCGAGCAGGTTCCATTGGGATGTGTACCACCAATACTTGGACGTATTGTGTTTGGGCGCTACGCCTGGTCCGACGGGACACAGCACCGCGTCTACACCTAGCGAATTCCAATGTAGGGCGTACTCTTTGCGATATGCCTCGCGTTCCTCTAGCCAGTAGGTTAGCTCTCCGACGTCGAGCTTCTTGACGCATGGGTTTTGGGTGATGATCCATTCCGAGAGCGGTCTCCATGGTTCGCCGGAGGAGTTGATGGCTTCACCGTCGGCCTCGCCTCCGTCGGTGAAATAGAGCGATGCGATGATCGCCCAGGCTTCATCATGGAGATATGGTTTGAAGTCTATAACTTCGATGCCGTTCCGCTGCGCACGATCTGCGAACATCTTTAGAGCGCGAGTGATGGGTGGGTGAGGTTTTACAATCTGGTCATCCCATAGTATGCCGATCCGTAGAGGTCGGTCCTTGGGAAGTTCGAAGTTTCTCCAAGGGAAGGGTATCAGAGCGGGTTCGGTCAGCCACGGTTCCGAATCTAATACTGTCTTCATGAAAAGTTTAAGCCCTGACAGTGATGTTGACATGGGCCCCAGAACAGACTCCACCGAGTCGGCACCTGCCATGATGTATCCCCAGCCATCGGTCGGCACACGAAATGCCGTTGGCTTGATCCCGTATACGCCGCAGTTGGCAGCCGGGTTGCGTATGGAGCCACCTACGTCGGAGCCAATGCCAAGGCATGAGCCATGAAGCGCGAGCAGGGCTCCTTCTCCGCCAGAGCTGCCTCCCGAGGACAAGCTACTATTGTACGGGTTGTTGGTAACGCCGTAGAGGACCGAGTCCGTTTCTAAATGCATCATGGTTTGCGGTATCGTCGTTCGGCAGTGGAAGACGGCACCAGCCTTTCGTAAAATGGTCAAAATGTGTGCATCTTCCTTTGCAATGTTGTCCCAATGAGAGACATATCCGGTGGTACAGCGCAGACCCTCGAGCCCCACATGCTCTTTAATGCTGATTGGGAGACCGTGGAGAGGGCCTATTGGTGCTTTGTTCGTCTGGAAATAATCATCGAGTTCTCTGGCTCGTCCAAGGGCTTGGGTAGCTAGAAGCTCAGTGAGACAGTTGACAAGGCCCTGTGCAACAGCAGCTCTCTGTAAATATGCAGTCGTGACATCGACGGCAGATACGCGCCCAGTGCAAAGTAAGGTGAGGAGCTGTTCCGGTGGTAAGTTGGTGATTGATATGACCTTTGGACTAAGCAGCTCGGTGGGAAGGGATAAGACGTTCTTAGGCAGCTTCGGCGGAACTTCTGGGGCTGGTGGAAAGAGTGCACTGATTGTCGAGTTGCGATATGCCTGCGCTTCGCTGGCAACCTCTTGCCATGGACGCTTCGGTTTCGATGTGGGAGGCATGGTCTTGGACAAAGGTGAGCAGTGTGAGAAAGGTAAGACTATGTCTCGATATGGGCAGACGGTTGGTATTTAGACGTCCCTGAATGACAGGCTCTCGGCAGCTTACACTCCACCAGGTCGAGAATGTGGACATTTGGGCCGCTGGCTAAGAAAAGGAGGGGCGCGAGACATGGTGGGTCTATATATGCAACTACGGGAGAGAGATGCGAGCCCTTGTGATTGGAGGGAGCGGTGAGGCTGCTGTGAAAGAGTCGTGATCGCAATCGCTTTCGTTTTCGCTTGCAGGCGGGTTGAGAGGAAATGCACGTGTGGGTCGGGTTAACCAAATTAGCCGCAGCCACAGTGGCTGCGGGCGCTATCGATAGGGGCTCGCGTCGCGTCGAAAGTTTCCAGAAGAAAAATCAAAAGGGTCGTGCAGCTTTCGTTCACTTGCTTGCCAAACAAAGGTCTCTGATTGTTGGACAGGGCATTCACTCTCTGGTCGCTCTATCTGTGTAGATAAACCAATGAAGTCATTGTTTCTTTCACGCCAGCTCTCTTCTCGGTCGCGCCTGCCTTCGCTTTGTCTGAACCGTTTTCTCCCACAGCAGTGGCAATCCAGCCCTTCACTCTTCACACACACCACGACACACTCACCTTGCCAGATCTCCACACTCTCTCAAGTAATGGTACCCCCACCTACACGACGAGGCGGCGGTCGCGGCGGCCGCGGTGGAAAGCGCCCCGGCGCAGCACCCTATCCCGTGCGAAACATGAGCGACGGACGCCCTCCGCGTGCACCCAAGCAGCCAGAGCAAGAGCAGGGTCACACAGAACGAACTGTAGATACCCCGCCGACGACGGTTGCGCATGAGGGGCAAACACCCTTCTCTACAATGAAAGGCGTTTTGCACCCTGGGCTTCTCCAGGGTGTTGATGCCATGGGTTTCAAGTACATGTCTCCGGTGCAGGAGAAGGTGCTGAAAGAGCTGCCATCGCTATCTTCTGACTGCCTGGTGCAGGCTAAGACGGGAACAGGCAAGACGGCGGCATTCCTGCTTCCGGCCATCCAGAATTTGCTGTCTCACAACATGCTGCGTCGTGGTCACGTCGGCATCCTCGTCATCTGTCCCACACGCGAACTCGCCCTCCAGATTGCCAAGGAGTGTGTAGACATCGCATCGCATCTACCCGAAAAGCTGGAATGTCACACGGCCTTCGGTGGTACCCAACGTGCGTCGAGCCTAAAGCGCTTCATCGAGGGCAACCCGGCCATCCTTGTCGCGACTCCGGGTCGACTAGACGACATGCTGGGCGAGGAAAAAGTCCGTCAGAAACTCCAGGGCCTCAAAACGCTTGTTCTGGACGAAGCCGATCGTATGCTAGACGCCGGCTTTGCTCCAGCCATTCACAAGATCTTGAAGCGACTTCCCCCCAAGAGCGATGGCTGGCAAGGCATGTGCTTTTCCGCTACATTGCCCGACCGCGTCAACGATGTTGTCAAATGCGTCCTCTTCCCCGGCTATACCTCGCTCTCCACCATCGACCCCAATGAAGCTCCAACCGTTGCCCGCGTCCCACAGTTCTACGTCACCCTCCCGTCGATCAAACAGACATTTGCCGCTCTCCTGGCGGTATTGGAAAAGGAATACGAGTCCAACCCGGACGACTTCAAGGTGGTGGTCTTCGGAACCACTGCAAACGGTGTAGGCATGCTATATGACCTCTGCAAGCTTGCGTTGCCCCAGTTCAAAACGTTCGAATTGCACAGCCGCATGAACCAAAACGCTCGTACACGAACGACCAACGAGTTCAAGGAAGCCCCGCGCGGCATACTGATTGCCTCTGATGTGGTAAGTTTGGACTGCTCTGCGGTGCCTCCGTGAGTGCGAGACTAACAGTGATAGGTCGGCCGTGGCATGGACTTTCCTAATGTCAGCCTAGTGGTTCAACTGGGTTTACCTATGAACACCGAGCAATACATTCACCGCGTCGGCCGCACGGCTCGAGCTGGTAGAGATGGGCGAGCTGTGACTATCCTCTTTTCCAACGAAGCCTTCTTCATTAAAACGAACCCTACCCTGCCCATCAAACCGTACCCGACGGACATCGTCTCCGAGCTGCCAAAGTACCAGTCTTTGGTAGATAAGTCGTTTCCCCAAGTCGAAGAGTTAGCCAAGACGAAAGCCTACCAAGCCTTCCTTGGGTACAATAAAACATATCTCAAGAAGCTGCAGCTGGGTCCCAAGGAGCTGGTACAGCTTGCCAATGAGTACGCCTACGCTATGGGATGCCCCGAGCCTCCAATGATAGACAAAAGAGTCGTCGGCAAGATGGGCTTGAAGGGCGTTCCTGGGCTGAGGATTGGCTCGAGGGATAGGGACTGATGGCCCAGCAAGAGAAGTCTTGTTGGGGTGAGCAGCAAAGGGAAGTTCGCGATATCGGGAACACGGCGTGAGTTGGCCTGGACTTTCCCAGTCGATTGATCCGTGAAGGTGGCTCCGACTTGGATGCGGCATTGCCGCTGGATCAGTTGAGGGATGAACTGCGTCTGTACACCAACGTCACATCTCTGTCCTTCGCAGTAGGATCCGGCAATTCGATATTACATGGAAGCGCCCCAACCTACTGTCAGCGTCATGGGAGTTCACACAGTCTCTCCGATGTGACACTAGACGATCTCCCAGCCGCCATGTATCATACCAAGCGTCATGTTCAAAGTGGTGTTTAGCTACAATTCATAGACCACCTGTTTCGGGAATTCATAGACTACTACAATGCAAGGGATGGCGGCGAACCGTTCAATAGAAGGTAGAACACATTAGATGCTCACCAAAGACTTGTTTCGCAACGCTCCATGTTATTGACTTACTGGTTTAGGCTATTTGATTCACTGATGGCGATCTAGCGTTGGCATGTCATTAGCCCTATTGCTGATGTTTACAGAACACGCAACGGAAAGGCGACTGCAGGAGTACATTGCCAGACGGCTACACCGAACAGCCACGTTTCTGTTGTCTGTCGGTAATGCCGTCGCAAGTTTTTGTACGACTATCCGCCAGTTCTGCCATACCGACGGTACCTCAATGTCAGACAGAATCACCTTTGTGCACCTCTATATTTCACCTAAGCTGGTAGTGACTCACATTTGTCCAGTGCAATGCCTGGCCATTGGGACACTTGTTGACCCGAGCACATCAACAACCTTGGACCTGGACCGATTGAAGCAAGACTCATCATTGCATGCGAGAGTCAAGGTGACGAAATTGCGCCAAAAAAAATTATGCTTTCCCCAAGATATCTTAACCTCAACAACAACAACATAACCACCAAAAGGCTCTCAGAGGAGTCGCTGCGTGTGTCACCACTATCGAAGTATCTTGGGCCAGGAGGCACCGCCGAATTTTCGCTCCAGCACACCAACGCGCAAGAAAAACCGCCATCGCGCAATCCATGCGACGCTATCATGGCCTTCATTAACCCAAAATACTGAACACCAATAGTCATGGTCTCGGGATATTGCGCCATGGTGTATAGATCTGCTTAACCGCTTGGTCTCTATTAGACATCGAATCTCCCAGGGCCTGCTCATCGTTTTAGCAGTGCTATATAATGCACGTACTCGGCACAGGTTTTCATTCACCATCGAGCAGTGTACATTCGCTTCATCAGCTCTTTCATCTACTCGCTATCTGATCCGTGTACTAACACGATGATTGTCCCGACTCTTTTGGTTGCACTTGCAGCCATTCCGGCGATTTCGGCCCAGTCGACCTCCACGACTACTGTAGTAGTCACATCGACCACTGCTGCACCCTGCTGCACCCTGCTCGGTGATAAGCCTTTGAGCATTTTTTAATTTTTACCTTCTCGCTGGGCATCACTTTCACCACTGTTTCGACCGTCAATTCGACGCTCGAACTCAACACGTACCACTCTCAGAGGACGGTCACCGTAAACCGCAATGCCACTGCGGTCACGAATGTCGTCACAGTGACCCGACGGCTGTGGTCACCAGCGCAGTCGTACCGGCCACCGTGCCAATTGCGGCTTCCCCTGGATAGACTCCATGTATGTCTGCCCATTGCTTTTCAATTGCATGAGATGCTGATCAAGATATCAGTCCGTGACGCACCAGCTCTGCCCTCCGCGCCTTCGCGCTTCAAGCGCAGTGCTGTCCAAGAGCGCTCGTTGCCCTCGGAGCTCTTCAAGCGCGCGGATATCTGCGCCTACGTTTCAGACAACAACGGTGTCCCGGTCGCCATCGAGACAAAATACATCCAATTCGTCATCTGCCTCGTCCGCGTCTCTATCAACACGACTGTAAACTACTACATCCCATACCCCGAGACTACGATTACCCAGCAGGAGACGGTGAGCGCGGTGGCCACGACGACCGTCACGTCGACGTCTACTACGATTACCGTGGCGGCTACGCCAACGGCGTGGGCTGCCTGCCAAACTAACAACATTGGTAATTCATACACGCGTGTGTTGTGTTTGCGTGCAGGGGTGTGATTAACGTGTGTAGTGAATTCTATTTACAACGCCACGACGAACCGCACGCTCTACTTCGACCGCATCTTCTTCGAGCGCCCGAGTCGCAACAACACCGACATCAATGAGATCACGGTGCTAGCCGTCGACCCGATGGACTGCTGTGTTAAGTGCCAGACAGCTGTACTTCTTCCCCCTTCCCTCCCCATATTGCCCTTACCCACTAACGTCCGACCAGGCCGAAGGCTGCTCAGAAGCTTTCTTTGCCCCGGCAGCTAAAAAATGCCGTCTGCGACTGCGCAACACCATCTCCCCCGTACCTGTGCTGGGCCTCCCAGGCATCGCACCATCTCCCTCCTTGACGCGCGGCGCCCTCGCAACTGGTACGGCCGCGCCCGCCGTGAACCCCATATGTCCCTTGGGCTCAGCGACCGAGCACGTCGGCACGATTGACGGACAGTACGGGTTCAATCCCGCGCTTGCGCGGAGCTTCATTAATGGGCCGTGTGGGAGCTTGAGCGTGGATTTCCAGCCTTTTGACAATAGGAGTGCTGTGGCGGCGCCGGTTGCGACGCCGGTGGGGAGGATGGTTAGGGCGTTGAGGTCTTAGACTGTGCGGTTAGTGGTGTGAGAGGGAGGTAGGAGCAGAGGGGATTCGATTCTTATAGGGTGGGAAATGTTTGTGGGAGAGCTCTGCCCATGTCGCTCTTTTGGAATTCTGGGTGCGCGAGATAGTTTTGAGCAAGGGTTTTGCGGCGTATTGGGAGGGTTGTTGGGTTTGGAGGCTATCGTGGAATAGAAATTTACTTTTGGGATTTGTGTGCTTTGAGACTAGGTGCGTGAACGTCACGTGAAGTTGGATTCGCATATTACTAGCATGTAGGAAAAGCCTAAAGTCAGTGATAAGACTGTTCGGGCAGGGAATATAGGCGTGGTCCTTCATCACTGAAACAAAGAGGTCGGTAAGACAGGGTTATTGGTATAACTTGGGTCCTATATATACCCCAGGATCAGGAGAAGTCGGAGTGAGCTAATGTTCACCCAGCGCCAAAAAACTTTGGCGTATTGAATGATAAATGGTCAAAATAAGCATTCTGTCTTACTGCAATCATGAGCCGTGTCTTAGAGTTCATAGTTTGATAGTCAGGTTCATCAAAGAAAAGGAAGTGAAGAATGGGAGGAAATTGCGGAATGCTCATGTGAAGCGGCGCGAGCGCCAAGCTTTCTTTCATCAACCCAGGTCGATGAAAGGCACGTGACAGAACTTCGACATCGGACATATGAGAACGGTGCTCTTGGATTGGGGGCCGTTCTCCAGTCGATATATGATCAGCTGAAATGCCGACATGTTCGTGAACGGGTTCCACGGCTGCCCCGCACCGTTGTCACAGTGATATTGAGAGCACATGCAGAGGCAGCCGTACCTCTCCTCGGAGGCACTCCGCCACAGCTCTGCCCAAGGGAATGGAAAGGCGCTCGACGATCTCTGATTATTGCTTTACCATAAAAGCAAGCGGACTAGCTCAATGGATACGAAGCTCGATGGATGGACGGGACGGGCCAGGCGATGTGGGCGCAGCTGGCGTAGAGTCCGCGGTGGAGTTCACAAGATAGAGACGAACCAATGGTACCGAGACCCGCACTCTTAAGTATTACTGACGCATTCCTCCTCGCATGAACCGGCCTGAGTGACTCTGGTACTTGATTAATCGTCTGGCGGATGTGCATTGGGCTTCATCTCATCGCTGATGGGAATAAAAAGACAGCAATGCTGTGCCCGACCGCATTTCAATTCAATCGCAATTGCGATGGTGGCTCAGGCTGGCAGGCGATTGCCGATAGCTCATTTTGGGGTTCATGCAGTGTCCGGCTGAAGTTCTCCAAGGTGGAGCCATGTAGGCCTGGTGCGTGGAGGGCCCTGGTTGGTGGAGCGCCTTTGGCAAGCTGTGGTGCCTGGCCGCCAGTTTCATCAGCGTCGTGGTTTCGCGGCGCGCTGCAGGCGGCGATAGGCTGCTGAGGGCCGGCGAATGGCACCTACAGCGAAGCCTGCGCGAGGCCTGGAGCGCTCGTGAGAGACAGCGGAGTAGCCGACGAGGGCCTCCCCGGGGGATTTGCACACGTCGCGCTTCATTGGGCGGCTAGGATCCCTTGCACGTCGCTCCTTCCTTGCGTTTGCAGCCACGGCAGGAGCCCATCGCTCGCTGTTTCCAAGTTCCTCGCGCGTCGCCCTGCACCTGCCATCGCGCATCTCACCTCGATCCTCCCGTCTCTGCTTCTACACACACTCACCCTCTTCTTGTTCTCTTCCGTGCCCCCATTCCACCGGCGCTGTTGCTGCTAAATATTGACTGCCCGCCTGTCCTGTTAGCAGCCCACTTGCTAGCAATAGCTGCGTCGATCGCACATTCCATCACCGTTACTTGCTAGCGCCATTCAAGCGAGCGCTCCGCTGCCTCACATCGAGGCGCCGCACTGGTAAGAAAGGCAGCCCACATCCGCGCACCTCTCCCTAACGCTCACCGCCAGCACCACCGTGCCAGTTCACCCAACGTTTTCGCGCCAGACTACTGACCGCGTCTCCCCTGACTGTCGTTCCGGACGACAGCCTTGCCGTCATCGCAATCTCCCACACCAACTGCCCGCCGTGCATGCCCCATTCCTCAAACGGACCATATTTGACCTTCTGCACGCGACTTCACGCGTCATAGCGCCCGACGACTATATACAAGCCTAGAACAGGCCTCTAGAGCCGTGTTCGCCATGGCTGCTACGC
The DNA here is from genome assembly GCA_010015655.1 of Bimuria novae-zelandiae CBS 107.79. NCBI lineage: Eukaryota > Fungi > Ascomycota > Dothideomycetes > Pleosporales > Didymosphaeriaceae > Bimuria > Bimuria novae-zelandiae. The sequence continues at coordinate 199,620 of ML976745.1, forward strand.
GTCGACACCAGTCACTGCAGATTTTTCAGGACCCCCTTCCGCCTCAGGATCACCACGAGGTTGCTGCATTCGACCCGCAGTACCTCGACGCATTCCCGCCCGTCACCGACGTGTCGAACGACTTCCACACCCTGCTGGCACCGCCACAGGCCTCCGCACATGAACGATCGCCCCGAAAGACCCGCCACGTCTCCAGCTCACCCCCTCCCAAGGCCCTGGCCGAGAAGGGCCTGAACGCAGTATCGATACCACCGCCCCGAGAGCCCCAATTCAAGACGGACGCGCCAATGAAGAAGGCTCCCAGGTCCTACATGGGCCAGACTCACGTCATGGCCCCCAACCCGCACTTCTTTGCCAGTTTCCCGGGCCACATGGACAAGGAAAACGTGTATACTATGCCAGAAACCACTCTACCCAAGCTTGCTGCGGCCGAGCCGCCTATGAAGGCTCACAATAAGAGACCTCTTGGAGATTCCGCCCAACCGCGCGACCGCAGCAAGAAGCCGAAGACACGTGAAGTTGCGCTCGTCGTAGAAGAAGACGGCCCTCTTCCTGGACCAGACGACATGCCTCAGGTCGACGACGACGGACTTAAGCCGCCATACAGCTACGCGCAACTCATCGGCATGGCCATTCTTCGCGCTCCCAAGCGCCAACTTACGCTGGCTCAAATCTACAAGTGGATCTCCGACACGTTTGCCTTCTACCGCAACACTCCGGACACTGGCTGGCAGAACAGCATCCGCCACAACCTCTCCCTCAGCAAGAGCTTCAACAAGATGGAGCGTCCAAAGGATGATCCCGGAAAGGGACACTATTGGGTCATTAATGATGGCTTCGCGAAGCAATATTACAAGGTCAAGACGACCCGCCGATCGACCAACCCAGATGGCTTTGCTCCCGTCTTTCCCAGTGACATGGCGCGCCCAACCACGGCGGCCACGGCCAGTTTCCCTCCAGTGAGCTCCAGCAAGGGCTTCGATTCCAGCAAATTCCCTGAAGAGACTGAGTTGTCCTCCGATGCTACGATTCCTTGCTCAGACCCAGATGCTCACGATGGCCACGATCCGGCAACTATGCTGCCGCCGCGCCGGATGCCATCATCCCCTCCACCTGCGGACATCCGCTCATCACCACCACCACCAGTCTCCCGTACTATACGCGATGACACGCCTCCGCGCGCTCCGCGCTTCCCTCCCAGCAGCCGCTCGGGTGGACGAAAGCGCAAGTTCGGGGACAGCGGGTACTACTCTTCAATTGAGTCGTCCGCGATCAAGCTCGGACTAGCACAGACCTCCGAAGCGGATCTCGATCGCCCTTCCATCAAGCGAGGCCGGGCCGAAGAGGAAATTGCGCGGATCCGTGGATCATCGTACGATTCGCCGACCAAGCTAAGGCCGAACATGATGCAGCCGAGTAATCACTCTCTCATCTCGTCGCCAACACGCCCTAGCGGCAATGTCGTTGACCCACTGACCCCTGCCATCGTCTTCAAGCGGCCTGCCCTGCCTCCGGCATCAGCTTCGCCCAACACCAACCTACGCAATCACCGAAACAAGATGCGTGAGCTTGTTGGTGGCTCCCCTGATAAGAGTCTCGCTACATGGGTCGACACATCGTTCCTCGACTTCAAGACGTGGAGCCCAGCTGTGAATGTGCCCAATGAGGAGAGTGTCAACCTCGTTGGTCAAGGCTTCGAGAACACCTTTGACATCTTCGGCGACTACGACTACCAAGAGAGCCCTCTGAAGAAGAGTGCTAAGCGTCCACGACTTGAACGTGCTGTCACATCTACCGGCATTCTTGCTGACATCACTGGCACAAAGTCCAACATGAATCTCGCCAATTCTCCTACCCCCAACTGGAAGCTTTCATCAGCCTTCCTCAACATCCCGAACCTCTCTCCCATTCGCGCATCCCCACTCAAGGCGCCGATGCTCAAGGCCCCAACCTCTACCCCTCTTCCCGACTTCAGTTTCCCTACTCTGGACCAGGAGAACGGTCACACAGGCCTCACTTCGTTCAAGTCGTTGGCTGGCCCGAATGAGGAGGAAGACTTCTCTCATCTCCTGCACAGCGACGAGTCGGAACCTGGCATCGATCTCTTGCAAGGCTTCGCAAAGATTGGCGCTAGGGCTACTTCATCTGCTGTTGCTTCCAACGGATCACCACAGAAGAAGCCCGCGGCTGCCCGACCTGGTCTTTCGCGCAGCACCACCACTAGGTTCTAGATGGCCACACATTATTTCCCTACTTGGGCAGGGCACCCAGATACTCTCATCACTCTCTTGCCGACTCATGCTATCTCGACATCTACCTTTCTCAACACCTCTACCCTTTGAGACGATCTAACGATGTCACGACGAACGATACCCCACGAATATACATACTGTCCGGCTGGTCCTCTCAACGTCTTTAATGTGTTTGACTATTGATTATTGCGAAGGCGCACCAAAGACTGGGGAGCGAAGTGAGCATGCGTGGAGTTGCTTATACACATGCGAGCGACTAGGTGTTTTGTGTTTGCGTTTCGGCTTTGTTTACTCTTTTATCTGTTGCCGTGCGACTTGCAGGCGTTGAGGAGCTTGCTCTCCTGGGACACATCTTTACGGGTCTGATCTTGGCAGCGCGTTTTTCGAAGCTCACGAGTTGATGTGTTGGACGAGATTGATGTGGCTGGTTGGCGTAATGGTTACAGAGTATTGGCTTGGCCATACGGGTTGGCGTTGCCCATGCGAGGGGAAAGGGACGATTGGTTCTTGGTTGACCTTGTTGCCTGCTTGTTCGTGCGTTTCAATGATGTTATCTTTTCGGACTTTCAGATGGTTCTTCCGGTGTGCTTGGTGATGTGCATGCAATTATTCACGCGAGGCAAACTTTTGTTGGGTTGGAGCTCGCATGTCATTTTGGCATTCTCAACCTATTTTTTTTTTATCATTCATTCATACAGATTTTATGAGGTCGTCTATACATTTTGTAACAGCCACGGTGCCCTTCTGGCCGCATGCTGTCTCTCTCTGTGCCTCATGACTCTGTCCTGCAGCAGCCACCATCCAGCTTATCTATTCGAGTCAGCGACACAGCCTTCCTTTCGATGCCGGAACTAAGCGTTCGTATTCACGCCACCCGCACCGTTTCTACTCCCCCATGATGCCGTATGCCAGGGCTGGCCTAGTACAGCACGCCCTTCGTACTCCTAACCTCGCCCTCCCACTGCTTGACGACGGTGGTAGCCTGGCGTATGGCGACGGCGAGGGCTTTGAAAGCGGACTCGGCGCGGTGGTGGTCGTTCTCCCCGCGCAAACAGTCGATGTGTAGCGTGGTGCCGGAGGCCTGGGCGAAGGACTGGAGGCAGTGCGGTATCATTTCTATCGTCTCGTTAGCCACACCTTTTCCTTCTCCCCTTCCCTCTCACTCCAGCGCATGTGTTATTGTCGGGGCGTTGCTCACCAGTACTCAAATCCCCAATCTTCTCCCTCCTTAGGCCCAAATCCGTCACACAAAAAGGGCGATTACTCAAATCAATAACAGCCCTTGAGAGCGCCTCGTCGAGCGGGGCGTACGCGTAGCCGAAGCGGGAGAGACCCGTGGAGCCCGCGAGGGCGGTTTTAAAGGCGGACCCGAGAGCTAGACAAGCGTCTTCGGCGGTGTGGTGGTCGTCGATGTGGAGGTCGCCGAGGACGCGGAGGCGGAGGGACCAGCCGGCGTGCTTGGCGAGGGCATGGAGCATGTGGTCAAGGAAGCCGATGCCTGTGTTTACGGCGATGGATTGGGAGGTTGAGGATTGGGAGGCGTGGCTGCGGTGCCGAGGTTAGTATGGGTGTAGAAGTGCTGGGATTGCAATGGGTGGAAAGAGGGTGATGGAAGGCGTACTCTGTCTCACCATTTGCATTCTTCTTATCATGCGCCTCCCAGAACGCAGAGTGCTCGAAAGGCTTCAATTCCCCTCCGTCCAGGTTAATCGAGATCTGGATCTTGGTCTCGTTCGTATCGCGGTTCAGACTCGCCGTTCGCGGCATTGTCGCTTCTTTCCTAATCCCAATATACTTTAAAATCTGTGATAGATATCGTGGAAGTTGTAGAGGAAGTATTGGGGCTGCAATGCTATGACGCCGCCCAAAAAGCGAAAAGAAATGCGCGGGGCCAGGCGTGCATGGATACCCCCACCAACGCAGGGCGGGCAACGGTTCCCGCTGTGGCACGCGCACCCAATCAACCCTGCGCTCCACCAAATTTTTATAGAAATCCTAGCCACCTTCGCCTTCGCCTTCGCGTCGCGCAACAGTCAGGAAAAGATATACACACTACCGCTTACCCACTTCCCGAGAACGAGTGAGGACGTGGTAGGAAAGAGAGAAAAAGGAAAGCGAGAAACATGGCCGCCAAACCCATCATCCAAGGGCAAGAGTTCCCCGTCGTCACGCCCACAGCGCTCAACACGGACCTCGAGAGCATCCCCGTCGAAGTCGACAAAGATAGGATCACGGTCGTGAGTATCCCTCTTTCATTCCCTCCTCACCCTTCCCGTTCGCCATCATCCCATTTTATGCATGTTTACGCAGAAACGTTAATATGGAGTATAGCTCCCCGGATCCACGGCAACGGCAGCATCGTTTCAGTTCGACGGCGAGGACCACACGCTAGGCAATGTGCTGCGGTATATTATTATGAAAAAGTGAGTTTGCTCCCTCCCTGAACCCCTCGCTTGCTGTGTTCTGCACGCGCAGGGTTGAGTACAGAGAGAGAGAGAGAGAGAGAGAGAGAGAGAGTGTGTGTGTGTGTGTGTGTGTGAGAGAGAGAGAGAGAGAGAGAGTGTGTGTGTGTGTGTGTGTGTGTGTGTGTGGCTGACGCGGTGGGTGCAGTCCCGATGTTGAGTTCTGCGGATACTCGATTCCGCACCCGTCGGAGGCGAAGATGAATCTGCGGATCCAGAGCTATGGTAAGCCGCCTTCTCTCCCTTCTCTAGAAATGTACTGGTTGGTGAGGGAGAGGAAGGAGAGAGCTAACAGGTGCATAGACGGCGTAGATGTATACGATATCCTGGACAAGGGACTGCAAGATCTGATGGACATGTGCGATGTGATTACGGACAAGTTCACGATTGCGCGGGACGAGTTCAAGGCGAATCAGATGCAGTCATAGAAGGCGTATCCTGCGTAACCTTGAGAAGATGATAGGAGTAGCATTGCAAGGCGTTTCACGACATCATGGAATCGGTAGGACGGCGTTCATGTAGGAAAGGAAAGGAAATGGTATTGTCGCACTTGAGCTATATACACGTCTTTCTCTGCTTTTCCATGTCCTGTCCTGCCTGCTTAATTGCGACCCTATACGCAGTCAGCCTTCCACCCGTCTCTACTTTCTCCACACAACCCAGTGCAGGTAAACTCACCTCCAGGAAGCCGTTGATGAAGTTCTTCGGCAGCCGTGCCTTGGGCTCCTCCTCTGCGCGGAAGTACTTGAGCACGTGCGAGAGCTGCTTCCAGTAGTTTAGAGTTTCCTATATAAATTTTGATTAGCACTGCATGCAACGCTGGATGTGTACTTGAAATGTACCTGAAACTCTTGGTGGCTGTGGAACAGCAGCACGTCGACCGTCTTGATCTGGTTCACATATCTGTGACGCTCAAACTCCTGGCGCATCTTGGTCCTTAGCTGCGACACGGGCATGCTGAGCGTGTACATGGACTGGATTTCCGGGGCCTGTCTCGCGCAAGCATTAGCCTCCTCCCTCCTGCCCTTCGCACACTCGGACCAGCCTGGGATTCCTCCAATATTTTTGTAGGGTCGTCTGAGGGTGTGTATAGACGGGACGTACCGATCGCAGCCAGTCCCGGTAGCTGTGCAGCACCCTCTTCTTCGCATCAGACCAGTTCACGGCTGCGGCCTCGTTAGCGGCTGGGGCGTTCCAATGGAGCGTGTGCGGAGAGACTGACACGAGCGCGTGCGCTGGGCGAGGTAGGTCGGGTTGATCGTCATGGTGGCGGCGTGGGGGTGCGAGCTGTTGCTGTTCCGGCGGAGCTCTCGCGAACAGTGAGTGAGGTGACGATGCGGAGGGAGCCGCCAAGGCTATTCACTAGCGCCACTGCGTCCCTCGTCCTCACCAAATATCTTGTCCCCGCAGGCATCACTCTTCACACACCCTACCAATTCACGTCGAACCGCCCACACTCCCAGCCAAACCCACCCAACACTCCTTCCTATACGAAATCCCGAAAATGCCACCCGTCCGCACCGCGCGCGCCTCTAAAAAGGCTCCCCCAGAAGGCTTCGACGACCTCGAAGACACGCTCCTCGAATTCGCCGCCGCGATGAAAGACGCTGAAAACGCCCCTCACGACGGAAAAAAGAAATACGAAATGGTGTGGCCCATCTTCCAAATCACGCACCAGCGGTCTCGCTACATCTACGAGCTGTACTACGAGAAGGAGGCCATTTCGCGGCAGCTGTACGACTGGTTGTTGAAGAATGGGTATGCGGATGCGGGGCTGATTGCGAAGTGGAAGAAGCAGGGGTATGAGAAGGTATGTATGGAGCGAGAGAGGGGATGGGGGAGGTTATTGAGAGCGAGTGCTGACTTGTATGTGTAGTTGTGCTGCGTGCGCTGCATCCAGACCAAGGAGACGAATTTCCGCTCCACGTGTATTTGCCGCGTGCCCAAGGAGCAGTTGAAGGAGGGACAGGATATTCAGTGCGTCAACTGCGGGTGTCGAGGGTGCTCGTCGGGAGACTGAGCGCTCCGCAAGCTTAAGAGAAGGATGGACGGATGGATGGATGAAACAAACATATCGTATTGCGAGGACATGAGATGAGTCATGCAATACAGCTTCGGCTTGCGAGGGGCCTCTACACGGTCAAGGTTACCGCTCCAGACGCGGATGGATGAAGGACATGCGATAGCGCCCGAGCTGGGATGAGTCAAGCTGGCAGTCGTTGATATTTGATACCCTGGGCAAGAGCATAGGACAGGCGTTCGGTCATATTACCTCATTACACTGGAAGGTGGGCGCATCAAGGCAGTTGGTCCGTCACCAGATAACAAATATACATATGCTCATGTTAACATCATACACAGACTCAAGTATTCACAAGTTAAAGATTACGCGCACCAAGTTACCCATCTAACAGACGCAGCCCTTTCCAACTCCTCGCTTCAATCAATCATGCCTGGGGAATCAAAATGTACTAGAAGCAAAACCAAAAAACACTACTCACTACCTAGAACGACACCCCCTCCGCCGTGACCGGCGGCGCCATCACTCCCTTCGGCACCGGCGTCGTCGCCCTCTCTTCCCCTTCTACTTCTACCAACGTCTCCACACTCTCATCTCTCTTCGGCCTCGGCCGCGAGAAGCTCTTACTCCTATCCAGCCCCAACCCCGGGCTCCCCTGCATCGCCTCCGGTATCGACGGCAACGGCTTATCCGGCACATCCGGTGCAACCGCCGCATTCCAGCTCATGATGCTATCCCTCTCGTTCGGATACACGCTGCTCGCCGCCGTGAGTGGACGCTCGCCCTTGGGCCTCGGGCGCGAAAACGAGCTAGAGCGCTTCATCGTATCGGTGGAGGTCCACTCTACGCTCTCCTGGCTGGAGCGCGAGTGGTCCGCTGAGTAGCGGTCGGGATGGTCGACGATAGAGCCTTCCATGGAGACGTGGCGCTCGCTGTTGGCCTGGCCGGTGAGGCGCTTCTCGAGCCTGTCGCGGCCTTTGAGCGTGCTCTTGCGCTTGAGGCGGAAGGGGGAGGAGCCGTCAATGGGGGATTCGATGCTGCCGGAGTCCGAGGACAGGGTGTGAGCGTGCTTGAAGCGCGAGGCGGCCGTCTCGAAGGGATGTGTTTCGTACTCGTCTTTGTCGGTCCAGGGGTTCGAGTAGAAGTCGGCGGCCGTCATTTTGTTGGAGTGAGATGCGCCGCCGTAGCCGGTAGGCGCGATGACGGCGGGCCCGGGGCCGTTCATGGCCATCTCGTGCGACATGCGGTCTTCGTTGTAAGGCGAGTTGTGCATGGGGGCTGAGTAGGGGTCCAGATTGCGGACACTGCTCATAGCGGAGTGGTTCACGTGGACGGTGCTGGCGTTACCGCCGAAGTACGTGGTGTGATATGAGCTCGCTCCTGTGCTGCCGGACGAGATGGACTTTGCGTCGCCTCCCTGGTAATTCCTGGGGTTCTGCTTTCTGCGCTTGTAGTAGAAGATGCCCAGGAGGATCAGAGCTGCACCAGCAACGGGCGCGCAAGCAACCCCAACTTTGGCGCCCGTTGAGAAGCTGGCAGGGGCCTGTTCTGGCGCCGACGAAGCAGATGCGCCAGCTGGCGCGGCGGTGACAGCAGGGCTTGGGAACATAGTGCTTACAGAAGGTGGTAGCCCTGTGTCGAAGACGATGCCTGCCGGTTCGCCCGCAGCCAGAGCCGTGGAACTCAAGTCGATCGTTGGTGTAGGTGCGGACGGAGCATCTGTGATGGTCGCCTCATCGGATTTCTCTGATGCAGACACCGTCTTTGAAGGTTTCGAAGATGACTCTTCCGCCGAAGATGTGTTTGAGGGCTCGTCCGTCTTGGCGTCCTTGATGCGCACAACATCATCTGTGTCGGTTGCCGACGCAGTCGCGCTCGTCTTAGTTCTCGTTGCTTTCGTGGTCGTCGACGCCTCTTCTGTGTCCACATCCTTCACCTTTACAACTTCATCCGCCGCTGAAGCTGTAGCCGTTGCCGTCGCTTCAGCAATCTTGCTACTCGTATTCGACATACTCGCCTCCGCCGTCTCCGTGCTTCCGATCGTAGACTCCACAGTCGCTGTTGACGAAGTCTCAGTCGCCGGCAAGTCCGTCGCCATATGGTTGATCTGGATCATGGGCGCCCATAGATCCATCGTCGCTACCGTCTCCCCCGCTATGGTCACCGGCACTTGGAATCCATCCAAATTACTCCCCGATACTCCATTGCATGTCATCGCATCGAAGTTGGTCTGAGTAGCTACCTGGTGGCACGTCTGAAAGCCGCCGTTCGCACCACAGGTATATCCAGTCGGACAGCACCTAATCCGCAATCAGTCTTGTGTCCAACTTGTACCTAGATGATTACTTACCCTATCGCCGTCTCGCCTGCTACCAGCGGAAACTGAAATTTCCCCGTAACCTGCGGTGCCGCCGCGGTCTGCCCCTTGGATGTAGAAATCGCCGTGCATGCGCTGACATATCCCGTGGGGCACATCACTCCCGGGCTGTAGAAACCCAACCCTGCTAGAGACGACTTGTCCACGGACGGGTACGCCGTTGCGCGTGGCCAACATCCCGTATCATCGGCGGCGGTGGCGGTCTTGTCGTCGACTGGGTTACATGATTGACCGAGGGCCGCTTCCTTGCCTGCGAGTGCTGCGCGAGTGCAGTGTGGTGGAGGGACGAAGACGGTGGTGAGGGGCCCGAGGTTGATGCGGGTTGGCGTTGGTATGGGCTCCGCCTGGCGGCGCCAATCGTTTGGGAGGAGCTTCATTGGCGGTGAAGAGTTGCGTTGTGTTCGGCGATGCTATACAAAGTCTGTCTGCCACGCGGCATAACAGTGTAAAAAGAATGTCGAGATCCAATCGCTCAGAATGTCAAAGTGTTTAAGTAAGGGCTGCAGATGTCAAATGTGCAGAATAGTCAAAAGAGAGTGAGTAATGGAAAGGCGCAGTGTACCAGACGGACCCAATAGCAAAAGAATGAACGCTATCAAAGCCCAGCACTGCGCGTGGAAAGAAGAAAATGTCAAAAGAGGGAAAAGAACGACAGAGTACAATGAAACGAATGCTAAGGGAAATAGAAACGGTAGATCGCGGACGCGGACGCGAGGGTCCATTGGTTTTCTAGAGAGTGTGCGCCTGCGCCTTGAAACTTCGGACTACGGACATTGCGATTGGACCCGGTGCAGAGTTGTCGTAGGGCCGATCAGCACCAGGTAGTTCAGACGGAAGCGAGGGCTGATTGGAGTATATTTGGTATACTTGTGGTGTCATTGAGGCAAAGCTTTCGCTCTTTGGAGTGTGGTGATGACTGACTTGGTTGTTGTGAAGATGAGCAAGCAGGTGGGTCTCGCGTGAACACACAACATCAGCATAGCGGTTGAGAATTTCCCTTCACACTCTGAACGGTCGTCATAGGTTCGGTACATTGTCGCGTTGCTCCAGCGGACGCTTCATGATGTCGTCCCAAGAATCTAGAAAGCATCATGACGTCGAGTGGAGCGAAGCACGCGACTGGCTCCGCTGCGCATCTGTAAGGTACAGATCAAACCCCTGTTGCTTGTAAGATGCTTGAATGTCCGATTGTGGACACCTGCGAAATGTGATTGGCCAAAAATCCCGAGGATCGATGCCAGTACGAATTAGTGGGGCGAAATGCTGATGGCCTTACGAACGACTTCGCGTTTGGTCAGCACGATGCGCGAATGGACTGAACTGAGTCGACCTTGGGGAGGCTTGTTGTGCGCCTTATGGAGCTTGATATCTTAGGTGGAGATTCCAGCGTTGAGCGATGACCTTCTCATAGCTGGCTTAGTGCGGTTGCACAAAAATTTCGCACCAAGTGGAAATTGAGGTTTGGTCGTGTGCACCACGGAAACTTGTAAGCTTAGGATTCCGCTCGTACAATTGCGCCGTCTTCCTGCTGCGCGGAGGTGAACCGTCTGCGCCGTGGAGATTATCCGTCCGAGGGGCGCAGCTGCGTCGTTGAGAACCACCCTAAGGCGGACTGGGGCGTAGACCTCTGAAGTATAGAGCGGCTGGGCATTGCACGATACAGCAGATACGAATGAAATTGAAGTCTGGGGAGATATCATGAAAGTAGGATGAGGATGCGAGAAGTGCGGTCGCTTGCTAGTTCGAGGAACCGCTCCTTTGCACTCTCCACACTACTTTGCCGTGGGTGGAAATCGCGATCGACGCCACACCAAAAACTCGCTTTTCATCTCTGATCCGTTTCAATGTGGTAGATTAATTTCCTAGCTTAGTTGGTCATACAAAAGATTCGTTCGCCGTGGCCAGATTTCCATGGGAAGGTTGTTGTGGGTGTTGTTAATGTAATGTCGTGCATGCGAAACCAGGCATTGTATCATTGCTATAGCACTGTCGAATTGGCAAGTATGCTGTATGTCTTCAAATTTTTGAATATGATTCTTAACGTCTAAATGTTTTCATCAATATCCCGGACTTCACTATGACACTGCAAGTTGTCGTGGTGTTGCGGCGCGGTCGTGATTGCAAGAATGGCCGGAAATGGCAGCGTCGAATGCACCCAAGCTCTCATGTAATTTCAAACGACCACGCATTCATTGAGTGCATTTCACAGTGTATAAATCGCGACAAGAAGTGGGCGGTCGATTTTGCGGCTGGCTCATGTTCTAGCTCGGCCTCGCTTAATTACTATTTCTATAATTAGAAAGGGGCGCCTGATTGAGTAGTGTTACCAAGGAAGGAGCAAGTCAAACCTATAAACTAGAGATTTAAACCAAATCTAAACGAAGCCGTGCGACAGTTTTCGAAGAGAATTCGACCGGAAGCTATGACGTTGGTGGGCAGATACGCTTGGTGCGGCTGCTGTGCAAGTCATGAACGGGAAGGATGAAAGCGGCCGTACCGGGGGCCAACAAAGAGAGTTCTGCTTTTTAAATGATCCCAAGCCCGCTGTTGTTCTGCCGTCAGCTAGACTGCTTGCACGACAGCTACAACAATGTCCTCCAAATCACTCTTTACCGAGAAGGAAATACTTCTTCCAGTCACCGAGCCCGTGCCGGCTCCAGAGCGAGATTCGTGTGCGAACAGCAAGCTCGAAACGACTCTCTTCTATGTATGCATCGCAACGTTGCTATTTCTCTTCGGTTCTCTCTACTACAAGGACTCACTCCCTCCACTGGGGCCGCTCGCATCTACTCTGCAGCTGCTGCACGCGGGAATGCTGTCATCGATCTGGGCGAGCCTTCCAGCGCCCGCAATGCTATTCGTCTGTGCACCGTACTTCGCTGAGCGCTCCATGGTCACGATGGTCCGATATTGGATATACCTGCTCTACATCATCGGGGTGGCAGTGGGCGCTTTGGTATTCGGGAGTGAAGCCAACGCGATGGAGTGCGCGATGCCCTGAGGCTGGAGGATGTGGATCGACGTCGATGGGGCGCTTTTGGTTAGCGCGAGGCCGATAAGCGGAGAGATATTTTGAAGCTGCCATGACTCTGAGCTACTTGCCGCGCAGGGCGTGGAGGATCAATTGAACGAGTCACGTCTTGGGCGAGGATAAAAGGCGTTAGGTGTGTATAGCTTTGAGCTTCAGCATAGCAATTGAGCTGACCCTCTGTAGTCAACAATGGCCCTCGCACGCTCAAATGCCCGCTGGCTCACCCGCACCCGAGCCTTCACTGGCCAGGTGCGCGCCTACTCGGCACCTGGCGATGGCACCATTCCGGCTTCTAAGAAGAAGTATATACCCACCTCTGGTACCTATCCGCTAGGGTTCAAGGCCGGCAGTGCCCACGTGGGTGTCAAGCCCTCCAACACACGGTTAGACGACCTCGCACTCATAGCATCGGATACACCATGTGCAGCCGCAGCTGTCTTCACGACGAACAAGTTCCAGGCAGCGCCTGTGACCGTGAGCAGGGACATGCTGAAGAAGAGGAACGGCAACGGTGTCAGGGCAGTTGTAGTCAACTCGGGCTGTGCCAATGCGGTGACAGGCAAAGGCGGCATCCAAGACGCTGTGAGGATGGGCTTGGAGACGGACAAATGTTTCAGCAACGATAGCAACGGCGAGGACGATGGACAGGGAAGCAGGAGCATCGTCATGAGTACCGGAGTTATTGGCCAGCGCTTGCCCATCGACAGGATCGTGTCAAAAGTACCGGATGCGTACTACAAGCTGGGCGACACGCACGAGCACTGGCTGGGCGCGGCGAAGGCGATATGCACCACCGACACCTTTCCGAAGCTAGTCTCGATGACGTTCACACTACCGGGTAGCCAGGAGGAATACCATATTGCGGGCATGACCAAGGGTGCCGGCATGATCCACCCAAACATGGCAACTCTGCTGGGTATCATTTGTACCGATGCACCCGTCTCAGCACCACTCCTTCAGAACGCACTCACAGAGGCCATCACCAAGTCTTTCAACAGCATATCCATTGACGGTGATACGTCAACGAACGACACCGTTGCTATCCTCGCGAATGGCGCGGCAGGCGGGCAGGACATCACGTCGGCTTCTTCAAAGGAGTTCCAAGCGTTCAAAGCAACACTCACCGACTTCGCCATTGATCTCGCAAAGCTAGTCGTCCGCGACGGCGAAGGCGCCACGAAATTTGTGACCATTCGCGTTACAAACGCCAAGTCGTACGAAGAAGCGAAGCAGGTTGGAAACTCCATCGCCCGCTCGCCGCTCGTCAAGACGGCGCTCTATGGCAAGGACGCGAACTGGGGCCGCATCCTCTGCGCTACAGGCTATGCGGGCGTCGATTCTGTTATACCCGAGCAGACTAGCGTGAGCTTCATTCCCACTGATGGCAGTGAAGAGCTGAAGCTGCTGGTGAGGGGCGAGCCGGAGCTGGTAGACGAGGAGCGCGCAGCGAAGATCCTAGAGGCGGAGGATCTGGAGATCAAGGTGCAGTTGAGCGAGAAGTACGAGGCTGAGGCTACGGTTTGGACGTGCGATTTTTCGCATGAGTATGTCACGATTAATGGGGATTATAGGACGTAAAGGTTCGAGCTTGAGTCACATAGTGTCCTGTAGGATCGTGTGCAAGGCTGATTATCAGTCAGTGGTCCAAACCATTGAAGATATCCCACAGAGCTTTATATGCTCTTTGCGGTCACGAGTCTAAAAAATTTGTGAATCATCGCGTCAATTGCCTTGTTGTGTTCTTTTTCTTTCTAGACTCGTCAGGCTGACTGCTTAATGCGCGTGTTACAATGCACCCCCGCCTTCCCCATGCACTGTCTGTTGCGGCAGGCGCCACCGCAGCACATGCGAGGCGTTCTTCGATCGCAGGACACTCGTCACTCTATTACAAGCCGAACCCAGCTTTCGTTCATTGCGTACACCTTGCCGAGGTCCCTCACTGCGTCATCATTTCTGAATGTAATATTTAGGAGTAGTTTTTGTTCGTCAACCACGCCGAAACCGAGGAGGCAGCTCACCGCAAACACCGAATCCTTCACCATCTTCCGGTTAAACCGGGTTTGCGATTCGAAGGCCGTAGCCGAGATGCAGAGCTCAGCTAGAGATGGTACTTAGCGAGCTGGCATTGAACTGCCTCACAACACTGCGGACGCCCCCCACAGCATTGCTGCACGTGTACCTTTGCTCACGTAGCTGCCTGCAATTGCTTAAAGGTAGGGAGCTGCCCCTCGCCACTAGGCCGACTTCGTTTTCCAACGCTTGATTCCAGACCCTAACCCACCACGGAATCCGCATCTGCCTTTGCCCTGGCGGCGAGCATTCTGCAGGTCGTGGACTTCTCCAGGAATCTGCTGTTGACGGGGTATCAGCTTTATCAGCACCGATCTACGCTTCGTCATTCAGACTTCATGCTTGTCGCTGATAACCTCAGTTTGTTGAACGACAAGATCAAAGCATTTGCGCGCCCGGATTTATTAGTTTCAGGGTCACTTGCAGCAGAGAATCAGGTAAGTATTGAGCATATGTATTTCGAGTATATATATTTTTGGGTTGAGCTACGACTAAGGTCGGTCCAGGCATTGGAGAACCTTGCAGGTAAACTTGGACAAGTCGCCGATGAGCTGACCCTCGTGCTACACTGGGTTCGTTTGAAAGGGGATGTGACCATGTTCAAAAGCTTCACGCAAGCGATTCTCACCATGTGGAACAAGAGCAGAATCGATGAAACAATGCAGCTTCTGGAAAGTATTCGAGAAGCAGTTCCGTTCCATCTTGTTGTCTCGATGGTTGGGAAAGTGGACAGAATCCAAGTCAAAGCCGACGCATCTCTGCAATCTCTCGACAATGTTACCAAGGTGATAGTAGACTCCATTCTTCAGGGTCAAACAGATCTAGCCGCCATGATTTCTGCGCAAACACTCAGATCAATCGAGCGAGAAGATGCTAGGGACGCCACAGCGACGCAAAGACATAACGAAGTCTCGGCTAAGCTTGATCAGTTAACACAGCATACAGATGTGGACCTAGGAAACACTAGCACCACTAAAGAAGAAAGGCAACGCATTATTCTCTATCACATCTAACGCTCCTTAGACTTCTCCAGGCAAGAGGATCGTTTCGATATTATCAAACCTGCACACGAAGCAACTTTGGAGTGGGTTTTCGAAGACGCCCACAAGACACACACCCCATGGGACAGCTTTAAACATTGGCTGCACAACAAAGCAGGTCTTTATTGGATTACTGGCAAGGCAGGGTCGGGAAAGTCGACGCTTGTGAAATTTCTAGATAAAGACCACAGATTGAGAGCATCTCTAGCCCGTTTGGCTAGCAACGCACCATTAATCGTCGCTTCGTATTATTCCTGGAACCCAGGGGATATCCTGCAAAAATCACAAGAGGGTCTTTTTCGTACTTTCTTGCTCCAGGTGTTCAAACAGTAACCTACACTTGCGCTTGTGCTTTTTCCGGAAAAGTATGACCCAGCAGCCAGTTGGATCGGGTTCCAACGTTTCATCAGCTTCGTCGGGCGTTTGAGAAATTGGTGACACAAACAGAGAGGAGCGTGAAAATCCTTCTGGTTATCGATGGTTTGGACGAATTCGAACCCACAGATGCGTCTTACACGGAGCTTGCCGACATGTTCATCATGGTCACACAATCTCCCAACATCAAAGCTATACTATCCAGTAGGGCCCTATCAGCATTCGAAGCATCGTCCGCGGACTACCCAAAACTACGTCTTCACCAATTAATCAGAAGTGACATTCAGAAATATGTCGACGACCGGCTGAGTGGCCATGACAGAATCGCAGAACTATCTGACGGTGATGCCGATGGCGGGCGAGTGTTGATATCCGAAATTGTTTCTGCTTCTTCCGGGGTATTTTTGTGGGTCAGGCTCGTGGTAGGCTTGCTACTCGAAGGATTCCAGAAGGTTGATGCGCTAGAAGACTTGCGTCGGAAACTCAAAACCATGCCTCGCGACCTGGACGATTTGTTCATGCGGATGCTGCGTCAAATTCCTGAAGAGTACAAGATGCAGTCATCCCGAATATTTCAAATAGTTCGGTGCAATGGCGCTCGACCGTGACGAAAGCGCCGGTTCCAACCGGAACCCGATGGATATGTAATGACTGCATTCTTGTTGTATTACTCTGAAATGAGCCTGAAACAGAGCGTGAAAGCCTCGATCACCCCAATAACCCGGGAGGAGCAAGCAAGAGTTAACAAAGAAATCGAAGGGAGATTGAGAAGTCGTTGCGCTGGCCTTTTCGAGCTTTCAACTGCACATGGAGGAGCATTTACAGGGACAAGCACGATTTGCGGGTACAATATCTTCACCAAAGTGTTGCAGACTGGTTTAGAAGAAACACATATGGGACCAAATCCAGACGCACACAGCACTCACGTCCTTTGATCCTAATATTTCAATCTTACAAGCATTAGCGATGCGAATAAAATGGTTGCCAGCCAAAACATTGGCAATGGATAAGTTCATTGTCTTGTGCTCGAAGCCTGTCATAGCCGCTATGGACTTTGCTCGAAAAGCGGAGCGCTGAACAGGTTAAGCGCAAACTGTCATATTGAATGAACTAGATCAGGTCATGCAAAATACTTTGGTACTTTCGACCATGGATATAGCCCGTCAAAATGCTCTATACAGCGAAGAAGAGGTTGGTTGAGTTGGTGTGGATCGGTAAACCCGCGTTGGTTCCAGCAATGGCACGACGATTTTCGTGCCTTTACCATTTTACACCGACTGGGCCTCTATGTTAAGGCTACGATTGAGGGACATGGTGACAACTTACCGTACAAGAAGGGGCGTCCATATCTGGATTACGCATGCAGATCAACATGTCAAAATGAGTTCTTTCCTTACCAGTCCAGTCGGGGTCGGGAGCCGGATATTATCGAATTCCTTCTTGAGCATGGTGCCGATCCGAATGAAAAGTTCGAAGGGGGTAGTACTTGGCAGAAGGCTTTGTCTGATATAGACATCGCCGACGTTCAGTGCGGACCTATCTACTGGGCAGCCTTTGTTAAGCTCCTCGTACAACACGGTGCGGATCTACGTGAACCCGTAACAATTATGCGGTACGATAGTTCAGGTGCCAGGTACCGTCGTAAGATACCGTTCAAGGGCCGTGCCAGTGGGGCTATTCGATTTCTTGTCACCGAAGCCGATGAGCCGCTAACTAATGAGGAACGGACACATATCCTGGATCTAGCCAGAGAAATTGAAGAGCTCAAAAAGCTGACCTCCAAGGTTAAAACCAATTGGTTGGCACACCTTAGGTCAAAAGAAAAGCGGCAGTGGTTGAAGAGCAAGAAAGAGGTGCACAGAAGGAAGTTCAGGAAGACGAAAGACCTCATCGGAGTGTGAGGCATTCTTTCAAGAATTTTTTCAGCGTTAGAATTTCATGTTTCGCCTGTTCTTTAGCATTAGATTGGGAGAGGAAAGATATTACACGTCATCAAGCCGGTAGCAGCAAAGTAACCCATCATCAAGCCGATATCAGGTGCCATACGCTCATTGATGTAATCGCAGAAAGCAACCGAAGATATGCAAGTCGATTACCCGAAGCCAATGAAACAGTGTCTCTGGGCGGCGGCACCATCGTCTCCCGAAATCTAGGTCTTGACGTATAGGTCACTGGCGCCGTGCGGCGTGATTTGCAGGTTACCATGCACACAAACGGAAGCAGCTGTGGCGTTTCTACGAACACCAATCCAGATAATAGCATCCAGGTCCAGTTTTGGGGCGAGAAGAGACCACGTCGGACGGTCGAAGCCACGTCTGAATTGAAATCGCCGAGCGGCATGGACACCAGACACATATTGGCGACCTTGATACCTCAGTTACGCCAGAGGAAAATACGAATGGTGACCGAGGGGTCATAAATGCCTTGGTCTAATCTGTCTAAACTCGGGAAACATCGGTAGATGCTTGTGGAAAGGCACCGTCATTCCACCAAGTACTATTACCGGCGTATCGGAGCTCTGTCTGATTCCAACTCCAATTATGTTTCCATGATCGAAAGGAAGGAAGATGAAAATACCTAGTCAGTTCGACCTCTTCCACTTCTCGTGGACCTAAAGTTCGGGAAAGCCTACACATCGGTGAGAGATCGGAACGCACATGTCTCCTGACACAACGAAAGTAAGAGCCCATGTGAATGGAAAAACGTATTCATTGCCAACGTGGCAGCAACATATCGAGTACGTTACAAAAGAAAAGGTCTATTACGGTGCAACATTTGAGGTATCATCAGTTCCAAACCCTAGGAAAACTCGTCGATCACCACCTCAACCGCTCTTTGGCCCCTTCTTCCACGCACTCTCCTTCTCCAACCACTCGCCGAAGCCCTTGATCTGGGGGTGCATCTTCTTCAGCTCTGGGATCTCAGCACCGTAACCGACATCCCGGAACCATGCAAACATGTTGCCCATCTCCTTGACGAGGAAATTGATGATCTTGACGATGAAGCGGTAGGTGGTGGGCAGCTTCTCGCCCGTCTTCTCCCGGTAGATCTTTGCGTACTCGGCGTAGGTCAGCTCGTCTCCCGCGAGGGAGAGGCTGTTGTTGCGCCATTGCTGCGACTCAGGTTGGAGGAAGGACTGTGCCGCGAAGTGGCCGATGTCGCTCTAATCACCATCGTCAGCATACATTCATTCGAAACGCGAATAAGAAGAAAAGGGAAGGAAACATACCGTAGCAATGAGCTGCAGTTTCTGGTTCGGCCGCAGCGTCATCTCCCAGTCGGTGTTGAACACCTTGCCCAAGAACCCAGGCACCAGATTTTCCATGAAAGCCACAGGGCGCAGGACCGTCCACGTCATGTCGCTGCCCTTGGTCTTCGCAAAGAGATGTTGCTCGACATTGTGCTTGCTGATGAAATGCGGCACATCAGTGGCCTCCTTCGCGCTCCTTACATTGCCTCCACGGTCCACGGAAGAGTACACGAAATGGCTGACTCCATTCGCGAGCGAGGCATCCACAAGGGCCTTACCCTGGCGCTCTTCCGTCTTGGTGTTGGCCTTTCCGCCAAAGGGCGTCTGCACGGAGAAGACGCCCCAGATGGGTACCTTGGTAACGGATTTTGCGTTGCGGAAGACCTCGTCGGGGGTGTCGAGGTTGCCGGTGACGAGCTTGATGTTCTTTGACTTTTGCGCGAGGGACTGCGCGGAGGGCGACGCGGCGTTGCGGGTTAGCGCGAGGATCTCGAAGTCGGCGTTTGCGCGTAGGAGCGCGTTGACCACGGAGGAGCCTTGCTTGCCAGTGGCGCCGGTGATGAGGATTGCTCGTGCTGCCATGCTGTTCGACTCCTTCAAAGTCAAAGTCTAAAGCTGATCGTATGTGGGTGATTGGGATGATGTATCGGATACGATTGTATTCTTTGATGATCGGGATGTAATAAGACTGCTGTAGAGTTCAAGTAGGTTGTATGTTCAAAGCCGATATTTTCTGACCTCCTCCCCTCCGGATCTAAGCCTCTTTTATACACACCTCCATGTCTTTTCGAAAGGCAGTCCGCAGCTATCGCAATTGCGTAGCCAGCGAGCATTATCAAACCATCGGGCTCTCGGACTGTGCTGAGAAGTACGCGGAAGCGCGCATTGGTCATTTGTCAGTTAGTCATGGTTTCGTGCGCCGATGCCCGACTGCCGAGCGCGAAAAGTGACAAAGTAACAAGGGTGAGACAAAGAGGGTTAGGGCTTGGCTGACGCTGTCATGTTTGCGCGAGATTTAATCTAGAGGCGTCTTAGAGTGTGTCGATCTCAGACCAAGAGCGTGGGCGCGTCGTGCCGTCTCGCGAACTGTACTGTGGTATATATGCCGTTTTCCTCTGGACTATAGGCAGAGGCTCCGGATCGCAGATCATTCTAGGCTTCAAAACACGTGCCGACATCTGGAGGAAGCAGTGTGGCGGTGCATCTCCCTAGGTTTCAAAACACGTGCCGAGACAGCAGTGTGGTGGGGATTTGACGAGAAGTTTGGTGTTGACGGACGGAACCGTGGTTCGCAGCGAAGATCGCATCCGGATGGCGGAGCTGGCGCACGATCCTTGCGACTCCTTCTTTCGCCCCCGAACTCCCTGTGGAGACCAGGGTAGGTAAATCCGGTACGCTCACAACCATGGCCACACCGACTGTTCGAAAGGGCTCTTCTAACCTTTATTTTGGTGTTTCTCTCGTTTTGTGAGCGGATCCCCAGCACGCGATTCCTCGGGGCCGCTGGGCACCTAGGCACGCTGGAGGCGCGCCTGCAAGACGACGTGTTTGGTACCTCGTACACTCGTGCACTGCCCCACCATGCAGGCGGCCTCCTGAGACTCCGTACCGCGTACAACGTGGGTGGTAATCAGAGTAATCAGAGTACTCACGTCGACTGGAGACGAAGCGGCGAGCTCCCTAAGCACCAATCTTTAAAAGCCTACATCTGTGATTTTGGTCCATGAAGTGTCCCACACTATGCCAAAGCTCTACTATTTCCAAGCACCGACCTTCACCATCAATCCCGAAAGCGAGACGGCCCCCAAACTTGGCAGCATCTTCTCTACTCTCGATCGACTCACCACACCACTGAACCAACTCGAACCCGTTCACGTTCCCGAGAACCTGAAAAACAAAAGCGCGAGCACAGACTTTCACGAAAGCGTAAGAAAAGGCTTCGGTATCTCCGTTGCGCTGAACGCAAACATCGCACGAGGCATCGCAGGAACGACAGACGTGGTTTACGCGTTCGCAAGGGACAAAGCCAACATCTATCGTTGCGGACTCCTTGAGACGGAAGAGTTTGAGGCAACAGAGGAGCTTGTACGGGACGCGATCTCCGCGGCGAAGCGGGTACAAAATGTATTGGAGAATGCGCTTCCTGGAAGGAAGAGAGTGTATATGATTACTGGACTCAAGATTGCAACTGGGTTTAGCACATGGGCCATCGCTTAGCGTAGGCGTCGAAGGAAGCGCTTTCGGTGCACCGGTTGAAGTTGGACCAAATGTTGAGTTAGCGACGTTGAACACTCGCACAGTATCTCAGGGAAGGTCACTTAACAAGATTATATTTGCGTATCGAGTTGTCAAGGTGAAGGTCAAACGGGACGGTGAAGCGAAGTTTAAGTACAAGAGCGGTGGGAAATATGCAGAGGATGACGTGGATAGTGATGAGGAAGAGCCATGGGACATGGAGGCACTATATGAGGAGGATATAGTAAAGGAGTTTCCTAACGCGGTGGAGCTGGAGATCAAAGAAAGAGCAGAGTTAGTGGCCTAGAATTGCCTGTGGAAAGAACCAGCTGGACTGGAATACTCCGCCCAGTTTCTGAATATACATGAGGATTTTATTCTCATAGCAAGCGACTAATCTCGCCCTGAATCCATCCTTCCGAGCACTTTGAGTCAAACCATCGCCAATGATTAATCCACCAGTACTCACTCCGTGAGCGTGAATTCATACTTGCGAAAACCCGTCGTATAGTATCTGTACGACGCAGTTGACGCCACTCTTGCTCGTCAAGGAATGCCCTGGCGTAATCAAGAATCAGCGCTGCGATTCCAGCTGCGATCGGTGCCGCACAAGAGGTGCCGCTCAGGAACCTTGTGATCATCGGTGTTTTCGAAACGAGATGGCCATGCTGACTTCACGCTTTCCCCTAGGACCTTGATGCGCATGTTGTCTTGTGCACCAGGTGTAAAAGTAGATGGGGTGCCATGCCCGTCTGCTGAATGTACGCAGATGACATTCATGTCTCGTGCAGGCCAGGCAACTCCGTCAGGGCGATTCTTTCCATCATTAGATGCGGCTGCGAACATGAGAACCTCACGAAAAGCTGCGTATCGGATTGCGCCTTGCATATCCTGGTGCTCTTCCCCAAAGCCGAAAGACATCACGATCATGTCAACGTTCCACTCGTCAACTGCGTGCCGGATAGCCTAAACCCTGTCAGCTGTCGTCCGGTTAGTCTTCGAGCTTAGACCTACTTGTGCAATGGTTTTCGTCGATTTCCTGTTGGGTTTCTTCCTAAACACTCTTCCGACATGAACAATCGCGTTAGGTGCCATCTTGCGAAGCAAAACCGCGAGATGAGTCCCATGACCAACCTCATCTTTCTACTCGACATCTTCATCTATCCAGCTGCGGTATTCTATACTTGGCTCTTGGTTGTATAGATCTTCGTTTTCCTGAGATAGCAGAATGCCGCTGTCTAAAATGGCTATCTTCACTCGGTTTACGGCTGGGTTCCGAAGCTCAGATATCCGAGCGAGGGCATCGTTGTGCGAATCGAACCAGGTGCGGGCTGACTTTATTCTGTTTGAAGCGTATTAGTCATTATACGTGTGTCTTACATGCATCACTTTGCTCTGTGCAGAAAAGGGATACTTACTTCTTTTCATCAACTGCTTCCTCTCGATCTTTGCATATGGAGGCCTCCCGACGCTCTCTAAAAGTTGTTTCCGATAGTTCATCTTGCGATTCAACTGCGAAGTTGACCTTCATTGTGGATTTGGCTTCACGTGGTTAGCAATTTTACTTTCTACGATAAGATCAAAATACGCCTTACGGTTTCCACTGGCTGAAGCTTTATTCTCAAATAGACCTGTCGATCTTCGGCTGACACCTTCCAACCCATCATCTTCGTTGAGGTCATGCTCGTAATTGTCTGGGCACAGGGAAATATGCAGGGTCTCCAGGTCAACTTTGTATCCATCGCGGAGCTCGTGTGCTAGCGGGCTCACAATGCATATAGAATATATTGTCGAATTGGTTCCTCTTTAGCTAGCTGGTTGCTTGGAAAATCAGACGGCGGCTCTAACTTTAGGCAAGCCCTTATTGCCTTGCGCAACGCTGGGGATATGTGTTTAGCACGATGGCGTCGGTCTTTTCTCGCCAGATCTTTCAGTAGGTCGAGGGCATGTTGGTTATCTCTGTTGCATTGTTCCCGAGGGGTTGGCTCTCTTGTTCTCTGGAATCGTGAGCCCGTGGATATCTCTAGGAAGATGATTCCGAGGTTCAAGATGGCGGGATGGGTGTGGGCTTGCATGCGATCTGGCGGGTTCTTGCTAGTTTTCGGTTTCTGCACCTCCGTAGATACGTAAGGGAACGTCAAATCCGGCGACGTCCATGTACTGGATTGGCGAGTGAAGTATATCATATGGCTGTCCCACACCGTGTGAAGCCATGAACTTGGGTATAGATATAACATGGATGTGGCGAGAATGTAACACAGGATCAACTGATCCTTTGGATTACATCTGGACATGTAAGAGGCGTCCTTGGTATCTCCTAGAAAGCGTTCCAGAGGTTCCATGGCTGTGTATTGGCCTATAGTTTCGAGCAGCTTCGGATCCAGGTGCCAAAGCTTGTCATTCTGGACCTGAAAGTCGACTTCTAATGTCCCATCGCTTTCCCGGAGGTAGTTACACACATTTCGATTGACAAGTTCGCGACGAATGTTTGTTGTGTTCTGCGAACTAGGTTCTTGGTAAGTTGTGGCATTGAAGGAAATTGAACTCACGTCGTAATTACAATGAATTGATTACCTCTATGTCCGTCACCCTCCACCGGGTCTCATCTTTGCAGTCCAGTAAGAGTACCTCGAAATTTGCTGGAACATTCGATCTGCTTGAAACGATGTGCCCTTTGATTTTAGGGGCCAATTCACGATGCCGCAAGAGGCTGAGTCTCATTTCTCTGGAGCCGTTTGGTCTTGCCGCTCGCTTGGTACAACTGCATCTCTAATGTTGTTCCAGCATGCTGTATACCCTGTCTGCAGAATCTTTCAATCCGTGGCTAGGCTAGGATGCTTGGTGAGTATCAAGCTCTCGGTATCCGTTCCAGTGTCGTTTTTGAAATATACTTGTGTCATATGTTGCGCAGCGCTCCGTATCTTTTCGAGAAATTTAATGCGCTTAGAGGAGTTGATTAGCTCCTCCTTACGAAACAGGTGTACACCTCTTCCTAGAATTTGCAGGTATCTTTGACTGACTTCCCTAGACTGACCTGGCAGCTCCGAGCACTCTTCGAATCCATCCTTGCCATCACGCGCGATTGTACTAGCAAGAAGATCTAGGCGAGGATACTGTGCACGATCGCTCAAGGCCGAAGGTGAAGGCTGGCGCAGAGTTAGCTTTTGGAGAATCGATATGTGTCGGGCAAAGATCAACGTACACTGCGCGGTATAGCTGATGGCAAGGAAATGGGGAAATAAAGTTTCTTGTTCGGAATCCGCTCCTCTAAGACATTAAATAGCTTCGTTAATTCTCCTTCATTCAAGTCCAACGAATACTCCCCAGCGGATACATAGACTGCCGATCCAATGAGGACAAGATCAGTATAGCATTCGTGGGCATCTGCCTTCAGCACCTCGTTCTGGGGATCGCTTTCAACGAATTCTTTTGCGAGCGCTCCGAACGCCGGTATGACTCTACTCAAGAGTTTGCAATTGCCACATCCTGTGTTTCACGAGTTGGCTGTACCTGTTTTCTGTCTGCGTGTGTGGAGGAACTGAGAGGCATTAAAGAAAGGGTATTGAAGCGCGCCAGCCGAAGTCTGGACTTGGTTGAATCCCTGGGGGATATAGCAGCACTGATCGTAGAGAAGTTGCTGCTTTGGTGAGGCTGGGTGATGAGGCGAAGAGATAAAGTCGGGCGCGAAGGATTCGTGGATGTTACGCAACAGCGCTTAATCAGACTCAAGTCACGTCAGCTTAGCTACCTATGGTATCTACCCCTCATCTAAACGCTGCTCGCGTATACCGTTATCTCTAGTATACCGTTATCTCTAGTATACCGTTATCTCTAGCAACGTAAACTTGGAAGGCACCTTGCTGCATTTACAATGGAGACGAACTACAACGGCGAACTGCCAATCGAAACCGATCCTCAAGAAACAGCCAGCCTAAAGAATGTTGCGCAAGCATGTATGAAAGAGTTTCAAGAGCTAGCAGACAAGGAAGGGGCACAGGGAGATGAAGGGAATCCGACCGACCGTTTTTGGGGACTACGACACTTGGCTGAATTCAACATATGGTGCGCTAAGATAGGGGTTCATTAATACGGGTTACGATTAATAGATATGCGATTGAAGGATGTTCCCGAGGTTTGCTGGATTCTCAAAGCTATCCTACGGTCACTCCACCAGGATCTCTTGACCCTTAATGGTCAGTATTTGAAGCTTCCAACGCAAGATTTTTGTCTAATTGATTTTAGGAAAGGCTAACTCACAGAGATTAATCGAAAGGGATGAGAGTCCAAGCTCAGATTGCGGGGGCCTAGGAGATGACGATTCAGAATTCGAGTACGATTCCCTCTCGTCTTCGGAAGGCTCGTATTTAGAAAATGTATTCGACGATACATCCACTGAAGAACAGAGACAACGGTTTGCATGTAGAAGACATGTTGAAGATTCCATCGACCGTCTCCAAGGGCAAGCATGGCGCATCGAGCTCGCCGGAGCTCAGCACAGACGTAAGCGCGTGGAATTATATCGGGAGAAAGAGCGTACCAAACAAGTCTATGAAAGTTTCAAGAAGCTCGGGCTCTGAAAAAAAAACGAACAATTCAAACTTGCGCCAAAATTTTTTAAAGAGCGCATAGCAGAGTCTTTCGCAAGACGTCGAATCCGTTTCGAGTATCTTATAGAACACCAGAAAAAGCGCTCCCTGGAGGTGTCAACGGCTGCGGACACAGATCTCGGTCCTGTGCATGTCACCCACAGTAAGGAAGATGAAGTACCAACTGAAAAGGAACAAAGAAAGCCACAGCAGCCGCAACTTAACGAGGTGCCTCGTCCCTCAGCAGTGCCCACGCTCTTATTAGCCACGGTAAACACCAAATATGATTTCACAGCTCAGCCAAAGAAAAAGGAAAGAGCAGAGAGTGTGCAGTCAGTCGCTTTGAGGCATCCTGGATTTCCCCCACCTCCCAAGGTCACAGGTGGTAGATTCCAGTGTCTGTACTGTTTGCTTGAATTTGGTGCTCGCGAAGCTGAGAAACGCCCCTGGATGTGAGCTACCATTCTCTACCATGCTTCCATTCTGTTCTGACCCAAAACAATTAGTCAACATGTCATGCACGACTTTGAGCCCTACTTCTGCACTTATGAGGCTTGCACAGCTCCGTTCGATGTCCCCAATTCTTTCAGTGGTCTGCTGGACCATTTGCAGGGCCACAGTGCTACTTTGTACCATGTCGACGAACCGAACGGCGAGCATCACGCTTTTGGCGAGACAGATTTCGAGAACCACTTAGCACAACAGGGCGGAGTGCCTGAAGATCTTCTAGTGACTATAAAGAGCATCATTAGAAGAAAAGGTGTATATCTGTTTGATACTTGTCCGTTCTGTGGTGGCTATCCCGACATCCTTGAGAAGGACTTCCCGGACCCGCACACCCTAGAAGCTCAAGTCGCATTACGTGATCATATCAAAAAGCACATGCAGGACGTTTCTCTTTTTCTGCCTCCTTATCGTTCGGATATTTTCGATGACGATGAGGATCCGAAGGGTTCGAATACTACGCGTCGACAGAGCGCCAGAGAGGATCGCGACGTTGCCTGTGGCAGAACTGTCTTCTACGAGACCCTTGGAATAGCACCTGGAGCAACTGAGGATAAAATTAGCGACGCATACAGCAAGCTCGCTTTCACATGGCACCCAGCTAAACACTCTGGAGATGAACTCGAGGTAGCGGAGCGCAAGTTTCAGGCCATTCAAGAAGCATATGATGTACTTAGAGGCGATCCAAATGAGTGTGTGACAGTCTGTGGGAGAGCTTCATGCAACTGCGAGGTGACGGACGGTCATTTACAAGATGAATTGCTTAATGAGTCCGGGTTGGCCATTCCCGATGGGCTTTGGCAGGATCTTTTTGACAATGCGGCCGTTCGAAATCAAACCAAAGCATTGCATACTGATATTGTCAACGACAAGCGTCTTCAGCAGTTTGTGTGGAATAACATCCTTCAACAGCTGCCGGGTGACGATCCAGACGCCGATCCTAGGAAATTTTCTTACTCGTGGCCAAACAGCCAGGATCGGACACTCTTATTGGAAGCTGCAGCTTGCGGTAAACACAAAATCGTCAAGACCTTAATCGACCTTGGGGCCGATATCGAAGCTCAAGATAAACAAAGCCATTCGCCACTGATGTTGGCCGCTACCGGTGGAGACGATGAGCATACCATGGAAAAAGAGGCGCTGGCGGAAGACTACCTGTGCACTATGCGGACGTTGTTAGAATCGGGTGCCAATCTGAACGCAAGACGTGAAGACGGACAAACGACGCTTTTTTTAGCTATCGAGAAAAGGATGCCTATGCTTGCACAAATGCTTATGCAGCATCAAGCTCACCTTCAAGTACAAGACAAATATGGAACGACGCCGCTCGTAATCACCGCTCACACTGGACAAATAGAAATCGTGAAACAATTGATACGTGCGATCCGCCTACACCTTGCTCGATACTCGGAAGAATACGGCGTGCCTTTAGCACTCCGTCTGGCCACTACGGGTGGGCATCTTGAAATAGTGGAGATGTTAATCCATGAACAAAAGAAAAATTCCCCCATACCTGGTCAGAGGGAAAAAGGGTTTTAAAAGGAAGAAGTCCTACAGGCAGCTAGATCGGGATACGCTTCTATCGTGGACAGGTTTTTCACCAATTTCTGGTATGAAGAATCTTTCAAACAGGATTGCTACAACGCACTTCAGCTCGCTCCGAAGGTTGACGATGAGTCCTGGAGGGATAAGATCAACAATCACAATTAAATACAAGGGCTTGGTGACTTCTTTGACCAAGAAAGAGTTCGTCGCCCCACATTTGCCCTTCCGCTTTGGGTCCTGGATGTATCTAAGCCCAAGTGCTAGAATGAGGTCAGGGGTACGGTGTTGAGAGGCCCTTGCGATGGGCGACCTGCTGGCTAGGGAACTAGATATTTTGAGCGTTATTTTGCTCTAGGTACATATAAAAACTTAATATTATCCAACTAGAGTAGCAAAACATAATAGATAATATTCGCAGCGCAAAGTGAGGCTAGGGATCCACATAACATCTATACTCAGATATCCGAGCATCCAATACAATCGTATATGAAAAGTACTAATCAAACATCGAAACAAGTTCAGACAGACTGTTCACCGCCGGAATAACAAACCCGACTATGCGTGCCATACTATGCATGCATAAAAATCGCATGACGCTGTGTGATTGAGTGCTAGCACTTCGCTGTCGGTCCTTCGCAAGCTTACCGCTCGCTGCTGGAGTTCATGTAAATAACCACTGCGTTGCATCTTGCATCTCAAAATGCGTCACAGAGCAGGTGGGCGATAAGGTATGGCAATACTGGGCAGTGCTGTGCCGCAATTTGATTTACTGTGCCGTAAATTGTGGCTATCGGTGTCTTTCAGGGTGCATACGAGTCCTCTGCTTCTTCACGTCGCACGATTTATTCAGGTCGTTGAAGACGATAAAAGAAAGCTTCTTCACGTCATTCTCCCCAACCTACGGTTCATTTACCGCAGTATGACGCCTACTCTATTACCCATGGGCATCGCCCTAGTAACCGGCGTACGCCTCCCTCGCATTAAACCTTTCCACCTCCTAACACATATCCAGGCCGCGAACGGAATCGGTAAAGAGACCGCGCATCTGTTCGCCGAAAAAGGCTGTCTAGGAGTCGTGTATGCGGATAACGACCATCAAGGAGCCATAGCCGCCGCAGCAGAGAGCAAAGAATATGCTACGAATCAAAGCTACCGTACGTTAGCTGTGCACATCGATGTTTCCGACTCAGCGAGCGTGCAAAGGATGGTCGATCAGACTGCTCAAGAGTTCGGCCGTATTGATTACAGTGTTAACGCTGCGGGGGCAAGTCACCATATCCACAACGAGTTTTGACTGGATAGGCTTACATTGTTGACCTTGTGCACGACAGGTTGGCAACACCACGTTACGTCCAGCTGCACTCGCGAACCTAGACGAGCTCCACCGCATCGTGGACATCAACATTAAGGGCACAGCGTTCTGTATCAGAGCAGTCGTCCACGTCATGCTCAACCAAGAGCTGTTGACCGTTCCCTCACCCACCTGATTCACGTCCAAGTCCGCATCCCGCAACTTCGGCCGTGGTTCCGTCGTCAACCTAGGCTCTGCGTACTCTTACATGACATTGCCCGACACGTTCGCCTACACTGCGTCTAAACACGGGGTCATCGGCCTCACCAAAGCCGCAGCGTTCGACCACGCCAAAGACGGGATTCGCGTGAACGCAGTCTGCCCCGGACCGGTTGATACAGCGTTGTTACGTCAGGCTTTCGAGAGAGCACCCGCCATGGAGGCTGTGCTCGAAGGAGGTATTCCGCTAGGGGGACGGCTGGCGCAAGCGGACGAGATCGCCAGTGTGATTTTGTTCCTCGCGGGACCGGGGGCCAGTTATGTGACGGGCGTGGGTGTACCGGTTGATGCTGGGGTTACGCTTGGAACGGCACGTTTGTGAATAAATACAGTCCTAACACGGTGGAAATCTTTGCAGGAGGCGTGGAAACTTCCTCGCGTGGATGACAAAGCAAACCGCCGTTTACTTTGCAACCGACTGATCTAACACCGTCCGATTGATGTTATGTTATCCTGATTAGAAACAGGAAGAACATCGTACTGCTAAGTGGTGGGCGTTAATCGAGTTGTGCAAACGTGGTAGGAGATCAGCCTGTCCGCTGACTGCTCTCGGAATCTTGCACTGGGCGCCTGCTCCAAGTTTTAGCCTTGCATTATGGACCTTTTCTTCACTTCCTCATTCTAACTCTTAATGAAGCGACCCGTCAAACTCGGCATCTCCAAACTTGCCAGACTGTCATCATCCTCCACTAACCGTAGCTGATAGCTTTTGTGCGCCCAAAGTGTCGCGGACTCCTAGTCCTCGAGTCTCGTATATTTTCAGGTCACAATGCGGTAGACTTCCGTATAACAGTCTGCTAGGCCCTTTCTTTATATTGAGATTCTACGGTACGTTGATACGCTCATTGCACTGATCACGAAAGCATGCAAAGCAAACACGAATATAGTGCCAATATAACTCATGCATTTGCTCATAATACTACAACTTGTACCCGTCTTCCATGTCCTATGTAATTTTCGCCTTGCTTTTCGTTACCATCTCCGTCCCAGGCGGCACCTTCAACCCGCCAAACACCAGCGCACAGACCGCAATCATGCCCGCAGCGCCAGCTGCGTACGCGGTCTCCCTTCCAGCCCACCAGTACAGCGAGCAGAAGATAAGGGGTCCAAGGGAACGGCCGATTTGACCTGCGAACATATTAGCATTCGTCGCGTAGAATGAGGAGGGAAAGTCTCACCGAAACTCCTATGGTTCCCCAACTTGCCACCTCTCTCGCCCGCGCCCGCCTCAAAACTACTCAAACTATTCAGCCCCGTCACAACGGTTGCGCTCGTAACCGCCAGCAGCGCGGCAGCCGCATAAAGCATTTTCTGCGTCTCCACACGTCCTAAGAGGAAGAACGCGAAAGTGCAGCTCACGACGCCCATTTGGACGACTTTGAGCGGGTGCAGCCGGCGCACGACGGAGCCCTGCAGCAGGGACGCAATCAGGCCGATGAAGCCGAGCAGGCGACCTGTATCTTTGGAGCCGTACGAGAAGAGATCGTACGTCATGAATGGCAGGGAGAACTCCATGCCGGAGAAGAACAAGATGAAGCTGAAGTGCGTGGCGTTGAGGATGAAGTGCGAATTTGTGCGCACGCGTGGCTTGGTCTCTTCTTTCTTCACGCCGTTGCCATGGCCGTTCGCTTGTTTCTCTTGCTTGCCGTTCTCCTCGGGTGCGACGGTAGGTAGTGTTTCCGGGAGGCAGAAGTACAAGTAAGCGGTTTCGGTGACGATGAGGAACAGGCTGAATCCCGCCGCTGTCGCGAAAGGGTTATCTTTGACGGATTGGATCGAGCTGAGCCATGCGCCTAGCGTAGGACCGAAGGTGAATGCGATGCTGAAGCACGCACCCACCAGTGCCATCGTCGCGCCGCGTTGACTCTCGTCACTGATATCCGTCGCGATCGCCATGGCTAACTGTACATTGCCCTCGCTCAGTCCTCCTACTACTCGACTGGCGAGGAAGGTGCGGAAGTCGGTCGCGGCTACCCAGAGTGCTACGCTGAGCACGTTACCCGTCATAGACCATAGCAGCGCGGTTCTCCGCCCGTATTTGTCAGAGAGCGTGCCGATTATGGGGCTGGCGATGGCTTGTAGAAGGGAGAAGAGGGAGCCGAGGGCTCCGCCGAGGAGCACGATGTCATATCGGTCGTTGATGGGTTTCGCGAATGAATTCTTGTACGTGTTTAGGCCGGTGAAGATACGCGCAAGGAGAGTGGGCGCGGTATGCGATTGGGCGGATTCGTGGTCGCGGTAGAATTCGAGAAGCTTGGGGAAGAGTGGGAGAATGAAGGTGAAGGATATCTAGACAGCGCATACATGAGTTGGGCCCTGTATGGGGTGGTGGTGGTGGTGATACGAGTGATGACGTACCAAATCGAGGAGCAGCGAGATGAAGAGCACGCGCAGCACCTTTTTGCGCAGCGCCGGAGCGACTGTTCTCTCTGCCATATCTATAGTCGTCTTCAAGGTCAAAGTTCAGTGAATGAATTCGCCGAGAGCAGCCTCGCAACAAGTATATACCCGCGGGATCTCAGCTCGCGCTCGCAAGCCCAGTAGTACACGTATGCGCTCGCGTATATTGATTGATTCGGAGACAACGGAAACGAAAACGAAGGAGGCTCAGCTCGAATACGGCCGACTGGCAGCCATGTATAATGCAGATCCCTGTACACAGGTTCCAAGTTTTGCTGGTGTATTGGAGGCGCGAGTTGGCGTTAAGCTAAATGTTATAGAAGATGCGCGTGCTAACGTGTCTGGCAAGTGAGCGGCGCAGGCAAGCGAGTGGCGTACCCCACTAACTTTCTATACCTTTATAGTAATCTAACTTAATTACGTAATATAATTATTATTTTAAATTAAGTAGTATTTATAGTATACTTTATACATGTTTACGCGTTATACTTAGTCTCTTTATAATAGTTATAGCGCGTTAAAGTGTTACGATCACGAACCCCACAGGAATGAAGGAACTAGATAATTACGCCAAAAGGGTCATTATTAGCGAAATTACTAGGGTGGAGGAACACAAGGAAGCGTAGGATAGCTTAAGTTAATAGTTACGTAATAAGGTCCTGCATAATGCGAGATCCTATAGGACCTTAAAGGTTCTAGGGACCTTAGGGTCTTAGCAGGACTATAATAATAATTCTAATAATAGTAAAAGCTAAACTATATAGTATATAGTTTAATAATTATTTTTTACCTTTACTACTCCTTATAGTTAACTTAATATACTTCGAGTATATTTCTTATAATAAATTAGTAAATCTTCTAGTTAGTTATTTTGCAGTTTATTATAGAATTAGATTATCTATAAACTCTAGTACTATTATTTTAAGCTTTTAACTACTTAATATATCTGTAAGACGTCCTATCCTTAACCTATCCTCACCTTACCTAGAACAGGCTTAGGTACGTATAGTCCTCGTAACATAAAGCTTACCTACTAGCACCTAATTACACCTTATTTTAACGCGTTTTACTTTTTAGCTACTACTTAATATTTTAATTAAAATTTTTTTATACCATTACCATTATTAAGATGTTATATTACTATATCTACTCCCTTTTTTGTTTTTATAATTTATAATAGCTTTATTAACCTGTTTAAGCCGGTTAATCTAATCGCGTATAAACGTACTTTTATAAGCTATTACTTTAGTACCCTTTTTAAACTAATTATGCGCTTTTATATTTCTAAGTCTTGTTATAAATTAATATTTATTAAGATTTTAGCTTATATACGTTACTTAGTATTTTAGCTTTTTATAAAATTACTCTTAGTAAACATAGTATTAGTGTATAAAGCTTAATATTAAGCTTTAATATTACTACCTTTAAATTATATAGGACTAAGCTAGTGTCTTAAAAGCTTACGCAAATATACTTTTTTATAATTACTTACTTATAAGCTACGTAAAAGGCTATTAGGAATTCTAATTTTATATAGTTACGTATTAAGGTCTTAATTTAGTAGCTATATACGCGCTTTAATAGTAAAAAGTAATATATATTAAGTAGCTATGGAAGATATAATAAATATAGTAATATATAAAGGGTATAGAATATTATTTTCCTTATAAATTAATTAAAATTTAAGTAAGTTATAGCTTTTATAATTATTAAATATATGTAGCTAGCGTGCGCCTATCCTATATTTTACTATGTATTTAATAAAGTACTTAAGCTACTTTACTCTAAGCTTATTAGTAGTTTAGCTATTATTACTAATAGTAAAAGCCTAGTCGCATAGTATATTATTATTCTTATACTAAATAGAGAAGTAATACTAGCTAGTAAAAATAATAAAGTGTAAAATTACCTAATTAGTAGTATTAATTTTATACATTTATATAACCTTCTTATAATTACTTAATTATATTACTTTTAGCCTGTTATATTTTTTAAGCCTATAATAATAAGCTAAGCTAATATTTTACCTAATATAGTACTTATTTTATTAAAGTTATAAATGTTTTAATTAGAAATACTATAGGTCGCTTTAGTACGCGCTATAAAGTTAAACTAGGCCCTAATTATCTTTAAATCCTTATATAAAGCTCTTTATTAATTATATAGCTAATTAAATCGCGTAGTAAGGCTATTTATTTACTTAATAAAGTTACGTAACTACTTTTTGCTAACCTTACTAGCGCTTCGCCTAGCGAGTAGCTTATCTACTATATCTTATATAGTACCTAGCGTAGGCGGAAATCCTCGCGAATGTAGGTTAAGAATATGCCTAATAATTACCTCCTCTTTTAGCTTAGTAGGCTTTTTTAATTTAGGCTAATAATTATATTATATAATTATTTTTACGTATTAGTATTAAAGCGTAATTTTAAAAATATTATGTATAATAGTAGCGCGTCGCCTATTTTAAATCTAATATTAATTATTAGCTAAAATAGCTAGGTAAATATTTATTTTATTATAAGGTAATTAAGTAAAAGATAGTTAAGCTATTATAGTTAAAAGGTAATATATTACAAAAAGTTAGTGGGGCGCGCCGCTCGCTTGCCTGCGTCGCTCACTTGTCGGACACGTTATTTCGTTATGAGACAGACGAATTGCAGTTGTCTCCTGAGCGGCCCCACGGCCTCCGCAAACGGCGCGTAGCTAGCGGCGCCCACGCATGGTGTGAAACAAAGCCTGAGGCTTAATCTGTCCGAGCCGGATGTAAGAGTCGATACGTGAGTGGGAACGGCTCTCTTCGGATCGCGGCGTTGTTGTTGCCGGTCGTCGATGCCGGATCACTGTGGTGGCAGTTCGGTGGGGTGCGCGAGCCGAGGTACCTGAGCGGCGCAGCGCTTAGACCTTTCTATTGGGAAAAGCCTCCTTCTTACTCGTGTGCTCGGATGACCATTCGCATACCATTATTGTGGAGAAAGCAATCCCTGTGGCTCTGTCCGTCATGTCAGACCCCAAAGCGGACCGGGCAAAAGCCATCCGAGCCGTCGAAGCTTGCTTTGAAAGGTACCACCTGCTTGCCGCTCAGCGGCCACAGCATCATGTGGTAAGAACGGACAATACATATACCGGCTTAGAGGGTAACAAGGAATAGGATTTCGATAACGAGGTGATGAAAGATCTCAAAATCGTTGACGCTGGTCTGGATGGTTCAGTTGTATATGAATTTTATATCTCACTCAAATACTCCAATTTGAACGATGTGATGCACGGCGGTGCGGCCGGGGTAATCTTTGGTAATGATTTTCCATCTATCTTTATATGGAGAAGGGTGCTGACGTTCGCCACTTAGACATGGCAACCACGACAGCACTCTGCCCCGTGGCCCAACCCGGCTACTGGGAGTTCCTGGGCGGGGTAACCCGCTCGCTCAACATCTCATATCTCAAGGCCGTGCCTGCTGGTATCACAGTCCGGATCTCGTCGAAGGTGGTGAGTGTGGGCAAGCAGATGGCGATGCTCCAGGGCAAGATGACAAGCTTGGATGGGAAGACGACATATTGTACCGCTGAGCACCACAAGGTGAATACGCCCTTGAGAGAAGATCACAGAAAGGTGAGGGTACCTTGGGACGATGAATTTGAGAGAGATTGGGAAGCCAAAAGACTTGAGCAGGAGAAGTCGAAAATATAAAAGCAGCCAAAGATTTTTTGTGACACTTATGAGGAGACGGGGATCACGCGTATCACGTGGCGTTGGTCTGATGCTGCTTCCTCATCTTATTAAGCACCTCTTACCTCAACAGTATTATAGATACGTCATGAAATAGACCCTACTGCTAGCCCCTGGAGAGCGCCACAGGATACTATACAGAATAATATGTAAATAGTAATTTAATAAGATTAATGGCTATATAGTCTACTAATTATAATTATCTTAATAGTTATAAGCTTAGATTATAACTAAGCTTATAATAGATTATAAAAGAGATTATATAACTAAAGCTTGCATGCTTGTAACGATTAACTAGCACTTACAATCTATATAGAGCTACTAATACCCTATATAATAATTACTAAGTTAGATCTTATAGTTACCTCCTCTTAAGTTTTTTCTAAGAAAACCTAACTTATATTTACGCACGAACAACCTATGCAAACGCACTTTATACACTTTAAACTAGCACTTAGTATAATATAATAAATATAGTTTTTAAGGTAATAATTAGTATAAGAACTTTCTATAATCGTATTAGCACTAAGGGTTTCCTAATATAAGTAATATTTATAAATAGTAAAGTCTAATGGTATAATACTAACTAATAAATAAGTAGGCGGGGTTAATAGCTTATATAAGTAATATTAAGACACGTAGTTTAAGGATAAATCTAGGAAATATAAAAGGCAATATTAAGATTTATAATTTAATATAAGAATAGTAAATTATTTTATACTTAGTTACGGTGCGTATACGTGGAGACACCTTTGTCTTCGCTTACCGCGTTATTAGCGCTTACGAAGTCACGTGACTGCTCTCTGGAGAGCGCTCGCCAGCGAGTAGTCTAGGACTTGTATATAGGAATGCCGAAGACGGACCTTCCATCTTCGTGTTTAACCTGTTTTACTAATCTATTATTTAGATTTAACTTAGGCTCTTATTAATTTAATTATAACTTTACCTTACTTTTAATACTAATAACTTATTAACTAGCTTACGTAGTTAATACCTTTTCCTTACCTAATAGTACTCTTGTCTAAGAACTAACCCTAGTCTCCTTTAGGACTAGCTACCTCGAAGGGCTTAACAAATACCCTATAATGCAATTTAGACTAGCTAATATACTAAGCACGTTTTAGCACTACGTAAATAATACACTATAACCTTACTTAAACGGGTTCTATATAGCATACATTAATAATATCCTAATATATAGTAAGTTACTATTAGAACACTAATAGCACGTACGCATAGTGTTAAAGGCTATAGAAAAAGTAGGCTTGTAACTTAATATTAGTAAGTATAAGTTCTACTAGACTTAGGTTATATATCTAAGGTACGTGATTATTATAGATAGTGTAAAAATGGCCCCGACTGCGGGTCACTCAATCTATCAACAGTACTAAGGTGATCCCTTAGGGAGGAAAGAAGGGCTATGGCGAGGGGGATAAATAGGGTGAAAACCCTGACAGTGTTAGTCGAGCCCTGTCACGAGCTGTCATATGCTGGTCTAGCACTGTCATATGCTGTCATGCCTGGTCTAGCGCTGTCGCGTGCTGTCAGGCGCTGTCGAGTGCTGTCTAGGGCTATCGTCAGCTCTCGACCTACGCTTCGTGACAGATAGCATCTAGGTAGATCCTAAGAAAGTGGAAGCGATATAAGACTAAGAATACCTAAAGAATATTAAGGATATAAGAGCCTTTTTAGGTTTTATAAACTTCTATTATTTATTTATACTAGATTTCTCAAGACTAGCTTTATCCCTTATAGGTCTAATAAAAAAGATTAAGTATTTTACTTTAATCGCGTCTACTAGAACGCGTTTAATTAGCTAAAAGCTACCTTTATAAGTGCTTTTATACTATAATATTTCAACTTAAAGCTACTAATTATAGTAAAAGCTAACGCATCTAACTATAAAATTATAAAATTCTATCTTAAAAAGATTATAATAAAAAGTTATAACTAGTAGCTTATTATTCTAAAAGGATAAGCCCTATAGAAGGTAACTATAAAATCTACAATGAAGAGCTACTTATAATAGTACGTTATTTTAAGTAATAAAAACTTAAGCTAAAAGGCATAGCCTTTCTAATTAATATACTTAGTAACTATAAGAACCTATAGCACTTTACTATAATAAAGTAGTTAAGCTATTACTAGGCTAGATAGTTATAGTACTTCTAGTTTACAATTACCTATTAACCTAGTAAGTAGGGTAAAATACTAGACGCCCTTACGCGTAGATCATAAGAAGTTATAGTATGGGATAATGCTAAAGTAGCTTATAACTAGACACTACTACGCCTAGAGCTTTTTCAGCCTGTTATAAAGGTATATTTTATGGAGACAGATTAATTAATTACGTAAATTATTAATAAAGAGTATTTAAAGGATAAACTAATTACTAAGACGCTATAGCTCTTATAAAGTAAAGCCTATAAGTTAAAAAATATTATACTTAGTAAGTATAAAAGTAAGGTTAATCGCATATACTATTACAATTAAATAATAATACTAGACTATAACAAACTAAAAATTAAGCTCCTACGCCATGTTTACAACTCTTCTATAGGTGGTCACCTAAGTAGAGGCAAAACGCTCGAGATCCTACAACGAGAGTATTATTAGCCCAGGATATTCGAAATAGTAAAGCAATACGTGGCCTATTGCCACACCTATCGCAAAGTAAAGTCGTCTAAAGATAAATACTATAGTCTCTTAAAACCCCTGCCTATTACAGAGTAATGCTAGCAGCATATATTAATAGACTTTATAGTAAATCTACTAGATTTAGTAGGATATAAGAATGTTATAGTAGTAGTTAATAGGCTAAGCAAGTATTAATATATAATACTATATAGAAATATTACCACGCTAGAAACTGCGTAGCTCTTCTTATAATATATATAGGCTAAATATAGCCTGCCTACTATAACATTATCTAATTAAGGCACCTAATTCGTATTAGTATTTTAGACTAAACTTTATAGCCAGCTAGAATTATAGCACTACTATCCTTAGCGTACTATCTAGAGATAGACGGACAGACAGAGAACGCTAACGCAGCAATAAAATAAGTGCTATAAGTATATATAAACTACGCTTAAGATAACTAAGCATAATAGTTATTTATAGTATAGTTTAGAACTAATAATATAGTATTAAAGTTAACTTAAGTATCGTCCGTTTTAATTTACTATAGCTAGAATTTTTATATAAGATTTAAGTCACCTAGCAAAGAAGCCTAACAGAGCTATAAATAAAAACTTAATATAATTATAGCTAATTACATAATAGAGAAAATAGTTAATATAATAAAACTTATTTATAAAGAACTAACTTGGGCGTAAGAACTATACTAAGAGTATATAAATTATATATAATAGCTAGCACCTGCCTATTAAATAGATATTTATGTATAGCTAGATGCAAGGAATCTTAGGACCTAGTAATAGTCTAAAAAGCTAGACTAGAAGAACGTTAGCCTATATAAAATTAGTATAGTAGTCTCCTTACATACCTAAAGGCTAGAGCTACCCGATTTAATAAAGATACACCCTATACTCTATATAAACCTACTCTAACCAGCGGAGTTAAAAGACACCTATTTACAATAATAATAGATAGAGCCCCTAGAATAAGTAGTAATTAATATAGAGCTAAAGTACTACGTTAAAAGAATTTTTAATTTCTATTTTAACTAACATAAGAAGAGATGTAAATATTTAGTTAAATAGACTAGATATAACGACCTTACCTAAGAACTAGTAACTAAGTTTACTAACTTTATTATAATAGAGGAGTACTATCGAAACCACCTAAAGATAAAGGACTTAAATAGATCTAATTAAACTATTCGTAATACCTAGAAACTAGAGATACGTACGGATCCTTGCAAACTTAGACTATAGAGGGGAAGGGACCTACTATTACGGTAACTCTTAAGTCACTTTAATAGCATAGGCGTACTGTTAACGACAGTATACCTCTAGACACGATACTGGCTAGGTAGACCTAGACACAACACTAGCTAGACAGACCTAGACACATAGCCTAAGCATAATAGAGTGCTGAGATATAGCGTTAGCTAAATAAGGCTAGTATCTAGCTAAGCGAGATAAATAGATCTATGCTAAATAAGGGCGAAAGACTTTTTCCTCTTTATCTAACGTCTTGTACCTATACGTAGATACCAAACGAAGCATAATTAACTTAGCTTTCTAAGCTAGGCCCTCTCTGCTCGTTGCTCTCGTGATAGTCTTAATACCTAGTCTATTCCTAACACCCTTTACTAATAGGTGTTAAAGGGCGAGGCTGTAATTGAAGTAGTATACGTATAAATAGCTACTTACATATTTAGTAGCTTCTCTAAATTAAGTCTATATTTAGCTAAAGCAAGTTTATAAGTTTTAGTATAGGCTAATAGTTATAGGATCCTTAGCCTATTTAGTCTTCTTCTACTATTTATTTTATGTAGATAACGCCTCTTATTCTTTATTTCACCTAATATATATAGCTAGAAATTTAATAACGTAAATTTATTTTAATCCGTTACCCCTTATATGTTAGAAAGGATAGATTTCATATTAATATAGTATTTCTAGAAGATTATGAAATTATTTAGCTGTAATAGTTTAAGTCTACTACTATAATAAAAGTCTATAATAAAATAGAAATATTATTTAAGTCTACTACTATAATAAAAGTCTATAATAAAATAGAAATATTATTAAAGTAAAAATTGTAATATACTATTACTATCTTTTATAATTTTTAAAGTTATAACTTTTTCCTAACACGTATACAGTAAGCACAAGTCTAACCAAAACTAAAATTAAATATTATATAATAGTTTCATACTTAATTAGATTCTACTATCAAGGTTAGTAATCCTTAAAATAATAAGTATTTTATTTAGGCTTTAGAATACGCACTAAACTATAATTATTAGCTATAATAAACGCTAACTACCCCTAGCTCTATATAGTACTAACTGTCACGAGTCGTAGGTCGAGGGCCCTCGACGGCCCTAGTCCGCTCTAGACCGGCGCTATCCGGGCCTTCCGCCTATCTACTTCCCTCGCCGCAGCCCTTCTCTTCCCTCTCTAAGGGATCGCCTTAGTACTGTGGATAGACTAAGTCGCCCGTAGTCAGGGCGCTTTTTACAATACGATCCCTTACCCCCTCATATCTAATTCACCTGTACGATAGAATCGACACGAAGAGTTACTTGCTAGACCTTAAAGATAGTAAGAGACCCTTAAAGTAGGTTACTACTCGCAAGACCCTCTAAACAAGAGCCTCTAATAGTTACAACGCTTATAGAAGACCTAACGACACCTGCAGACCTAGAGAAAGACCCCCCTATTATTATAAGTAGTAATAATAACTAATAATTAGAAAAAGTTACCCTCTAAGAACGCCTAGGCGTGCTATAGCTCTAACAACGCATCTAGGAACTAGAGGCCTCCTTAATAGTAGAGCGTTACCAATCTAAAGGCAAGACCCTAGTCAGGAACAAGATAATAACTACTAGCATCTCTAACAACTCCCTAGAGCCTAAGGAGGGTCACGGCAACCCGGACAAGGCTAAAGATATAAGCAACAACCTATTAAGCGATAGCTTAATAAAGGACGCGTCCTTAAGCTTAGATAATACTAGTTAAGACTAATCTAGGGCCTCTAGAAGCATCTAACGCCCGCGAAAAAAGGATAGACAAGGCTAGGCCCGCACTAGCTATAATAAAGAACGTTAGATCTAAATAGTGGCTACTACCTTAGACGCACAGCTACTAAAGCCACTAAAACCCCTTTAATTTAAGGGTAAGGGTCGCAAGGAACTAAACTTATAAAAAAGGGCCTATAAGAACTATATTAACTTCTTACCCGCCCTTAAAACTAATAAAACGCAGGTTAGGTTCGCAGTAAGATACTTAGGAGATATATAACGTAACTACTAAAACCAAACAGTCGCCAAGATCCTAAAGCAAAAGCGACACAGGAAAGTCACCTAGGACCTTCTATAGCAGACTATAGTAGACTCCCTAAAATTAGCCTAGGAGCGAAAGAGTGCCGCTCGCCGAAGGATTAAGGCAGCTAAACAAGATAAGAAGACTCCCACAGAACTCCTTAACTACCTTAAGGACCAATAGGAGGAATGCGACCTAGAGAAGGCCTTAAATAATAATAATAAAGACTATATTAATAACTTCTACACGGCACTAGACGAGAAAATAGCTGTATAAAGTTAAGTGGAAAGGATACGATAGCGATAAGAACTAGTGGTTGTCTACAAAGGAGATCTCTAAAGGGGCGATAAAGCAGTTCCTAAAGGGTTTAGACAAGGAGACTAAAGGTCGCCCTAGACAGGAGCCCAAGAGGCGGGGTCGCCCCCCTAGAGAAGGTGGAAGACAGCACTCGATAGTAATTAGTAATAAATTACCCTAGAGAGTACACTTTATAGGCTGCGAAATACTAGAATGAATAAGGCAGAGGATTCTTAAATAGACTAAAGACTAAAACGAGCTATCTAGGCCTATTCACGCCTCTCGGGGCCTAATAGAGGCTCACAAGCCCATTCGGACCGTACCCAGCGCGATTATAGCCAACCAAAACCTAACCAAAACCGCCTAAGGGTATAGAACGTGAATAAAATCCAGATACTGTTAATAGGGGCAGGAATCCCTAGATTATACTAGATAACCCTCTTAATTAGTTAGGCGCTTAGACTTATAGGCTTACTAGAAAGTCTCCTAACTACCCTTACTCTTAATCTTCTTCTTTATTTCCTCCGCGAGGAAGTCCAGCGTGGCTAGGATACTAGCCTTAAACGCTAACTACCCCAAATTAGCATTAATAACTCAGGATTAGGGTTAAGAACTCTTACTAACTTAGGAGTAACCTTCTTGCGCCTAGGGGTAAGAGCACTAGTAGTAACTAGGGAGGTTAGACTACCCCCCTTTATAGTAGAAGCTTTCCTCTTCTGCTTCTCCTTAACGGAGAGGCCTACCACCGGAATAATCTCCTCAGGAGGCCAGGTGTTATAACCTGAGTAGTAGGGGGTCAACGGGTTTCCGCAGAATTTGGATCTAGTAGCCCTATGCGACTTAGTCTAGATAACCTTTAACTACACTAGATAACACTTATATAATAATATTACTCTATTCTGTCTCTAGTACCTGCACGGTGGCCTTTACTAATACCTTATCTAATCTAAAGAGGTTAATCTTGTCGCATGTATACGTATTAATTTAGCTTAAGCGTGGCATAAAGGTAATTAGGGCACTTAACACGTTCTCTAAGTTATCTTTAGGTATCTACTACTAATTAGCCTCGAAACCCCTATATAACCCTCGAAGCGCTAACTTACCTGCTAATAATCCCTACTATCGCCATAGCAGGCATCGTAGCGGCAGATTAAATTATAGTCCTCTAAATCTATTAGGCTAAGATTAATATA
This sequence comes from Bimuria novae-zelandiae CBS 107.79, assembly GCA_010015655.1. Classification (NCBI taxonomy): domain Eukaryota; kingdom Fungi; phylum Ascomycota; class Dothideomycetes; order Pleosporales; family Didymosphaeriaceae; genus Bimuria; species Bimuria novae-zelandiae. The sequence goes on from ML976745.1 coordinate 242,513, forward strand.
CACTGCCCTAGACTAGACACGACGCATCTTCTTAACCTAAAACTAGTAGAGCTTTATCTTCTTATAATTAGACTACTTAAGGCTGTCCAGGATAATAGGAAAGTAGGTATAGTATAGGTTAATAGTACTAACTACGCTCGCACGCGCCTTATTAACTAAGGCCTTAAAGATAATATTCGCGGTACTTATGGTGCCAAATAGCGTGGGTATGTCTAGACAAAGTCTAAAGGTTGCTAAAGAGGGCGGTAGAGAAGTAACAAGTACAGGGACGACTTGGCAGGCCTGCACCAAGTTAGTCTACCTTTACAACCCCTAAATTTAGAGTGGCTAGGTACTAAAATGGGGGGCATCTAGGGTCAGGCACCCTAGACTGCTATAAATTGGCCAGGTTATACTTACAGGTTAGGGAGCCTCCGGGATAAGGTAAGCCGCCGAGTGAAGAGTAAGAATAAGGGTTTTAGGCCTTAGTGTAAGCCTAAGATTTAGCTTACGTTATTAGCTTACGTAATACGCGAGGCCTAATTAGGCTAGTTATTACGTACTTATTCTCGCGGTTAAGACCCTTAAAGAAAAGAGCCTTTGTCATAAGTCGTAGGTCGAGGGCCCTCGACGGCCCTAGTCCGCTCTAGACCGGCGCTATTCGGGCCTTTCGCCTATCTACTTCCCTCGCCGCAGCCCTTCTCTTCCCTCTCTAAGGGATCGCCTTAGTACTGTGGATAGACTAAGTCGCCTGTAGTCAGGGCGCTTTTTACACTAACTATAATTTCTGGTTTATTCATCGCTATTAGAAAAGCACTCCTATATATTATCTAATACTTTAAAAGCTATATCTACATCTACCTCTATATTTATCTCTACCTAAAGCTACACTTAAAGTTCCTTTTACTGTTTCTTAGTTACGTACTTGTTTTTTATTATATTATAATATGTATTAATTTTTAAGTTATTATTATGTTCTACCTCCTCCTCGCATTTATCGCTTTAATTACTTTTAATACATAATTTATTAGCGTTAAGATATAAATTTTATTATTACTTAGAAAGTTCAAAGTAGGGATTAACTTACGTTGTATATAACTATTAGTACGTATATATAATAAAATAATATTATAAACTTACTCTTATTTTTTATTCACTACTATTACTAATTCCTTTAGCGTTAGATTATTTATAAAGCTCTACTCATCCTCCATAGCTACCTTATTTTAAAAAAATAAAGTTAAATTTTATTAATTCTTTTCTATAGATCGTACCATAATCTTCTTAAGAATACTGCTAGACCTATATATTCTAGTAGAGGAGTAATTACTAAACTTCTAATTAAAACTACTTACGCGTATTTGCCAAACCTTCTCTAGTTTTTATATGTTACTACTTATTAAACTGTAACTTTATACGCTCCTATTTCTTATAAATATAATTAAATTCAATGTACAATTACTCTACTATAGCTATTTAGCACAAGAGCGTAATGAATAGCTATATTAACCTAGTACCCTTTTTTTTTATAAAAATAATTTTTGTGAGCTTTTTTTCTTACTTCTTAACTATCCTTATTTTTATGTCCTATTTAGCTATTTTAAGTTTGCTCTTAAGCCAGTACTTTACTATGTAATTAACTACTTTTATATTATTTAGCGCCTTCTTTTTTATATTTATTTAAGTAGCTTAATCCCTTTACGCTATAGCGCGACTACTAGCACTTAATAATCCATTATATAGAACACTAAGATTTATAAAGGTTTCTCTTTAGGAACTACTTTAGTCACGCTTTATATTATTATTATTAACCTTATTTTCTTTGCACGCAAAATCCTATAATAGTTAGTATATACTATTATAAATAAGTATACTAATTACATTGATAAACGTATATTAATTATTATATTTAAAACCTAAAGGACCTTAACTCCGTAACATTATAATTGTCCGTACGCAGTACAGGCAGCTACCTAATACGATGTCTTAAGACAGGTGACAATGGTTATGTAATACCGCACAGGCAAAGGCACAGACCATAGTCACCGTGCGCGAGCATTAATCCTTATAACCCCCTTTCCTCCGTACGTAGAATAGACAGACAAGACTTGAATACCAGATCCTTTTCTCACCCGTACCATCGTACAACTATCTAGCCCTATCATATCGCGATATGCTTGGCTTAGTATAGCCCATTCAACAATAATACTATTTTTAGGCTATTAAAGTAGTTACTATACTTTTCTTTTTTAAGAAAATAGTATCTATTATTATAGGTGCGCATATGTAATAAACGTATATAATAACGTAAGTAGGCAGTTAAAAGGCTAACTTAGATACGTAATTATAAGAGAAAAAAGGTTGAGAAACGCTATATTACTTAGCCTCGCTTAGCGCTTGTGGCCCGTGCGCTAGATCTAATTAAAACAAGCTTCTCTTACTCTTATCTGGCCTTTTATAACATAATTATAATAGCGTATACTAAAAAAATTTATAATCTAAAGTAGTCTATAACTAGCAGAAAGGCTCTAAAAAAGACGCTAGCTAGTAAGGTAGCTTATAAAGCAGCTTCCAAGGCACCCGCTATACCTAATAGAAAGAAGCGCTAATGTTACGACCACGAACCCCACAAGGATGAAGAAGCCAGACAATTACGCCAAGAGAGTAATTGTTAACGAAGTAGCAGAGTTAACGGGACCTAACGGGGCGCGGGGCAGCTTAGTTAGCAGTCACGTGACGAAGTCCCGCATAAAGGGAAGTCCCATGGGACTATCGTAGTCCCTGGGACTACAGGGCCTTGGCGGGACTACGAAGAAGGAATAGGCTAGTATATAGTGTGGCGACTTTCCTATTGTTGTTTCCTTCCTTGTAGTTAACTTATATATCTTCTGTGCGAGTACGTTCTTCTATACAGACTAATAGTTATCTTATTTGTTATAAGATTGGATTGTCCAGCCGCGCTAAGTGTCGCATTAACTTATACCACTAAATAATCCGTGAAGCACCACGATACCTTACCGCCCTAACCCGGATCGGAACAAGGTGTGAGAGCCTCATAACAGCTAATATTGTAAGGGGCTAGGTGCTCAAGGAGCCAAAGGTGCCAAAAGAATACTTATAAATTTAATAGTAAGTCTAAAGTTAAGCTTTAGGCGTTAAACTTATATATCTAGGGTTTGCATAACTAAGGGTTAAGAATCTAAAGTAATAACTAGGCGTAGCCTATTATATACCTCCCTTCCCTCTATTAAGGGTAAAAATTCTTTACGTCTTATCTTATTTATGTAGCTTCGTGATCGTTTTATTATCTACTTATAATCCTCTTACTACTATAAACTTTTTACTAGTTCCGTTCTCGCGTGTCTAATTTTATATTCTTACTATAAGTAATTACTATAATAGTATGTTCGCGCTAGTGCGTTTACTTATTATTATATATATAAAATTACTTCTTACTTAGCTTTTAGACCTTACTCTTTTAAGCTCTTTATTTTCTTAGCTTAACTTCGTGCGCTATAACATTTTACTTTTAACTTAGTCTTCTTTAACTTCGCGACCTAATTCCCCTTACTATTTTAATAAAATAGCTAGTCCTTTACGTAATAGCTATATAATAAAGACGCTTAAGCGTTAAAGGCGTGCTACTAACTTTAATAATAAAATAAAAAAAGGCCTATCCTTAATATAGTTACTTAATTACTAACTTAAAAAGACTAAGCTTTTTTAAAATAAGACTACTATTTCTAACGCTAGCGTAATTCTTTTTAGCTAGCTTATTAAAAAGTTTAGTCCTTTTAAAGCTTGCGAAGAAAGTTCTAAACCCTTTTTTATATTTTTTTATATTTTTTTTTACTTTCTAACTCGCCTCTTTACTTTTCTAACCTTTTTTTTGTTTTTTATCGGCCTGGGTGTGCGCACTTATTAACTTAATAAGCTTAGCTTTTAGGGTCTAATCTTACTACGCGCGATAATTAAGCGCTAGTATATTAATTATATTACTTATAAATATATTTATTAGTAGGTACTAGCGGGTAAAATAGTATCCTACAAGGAGTGCTATACCTATAAGCTTATTAGCTACACTAGATAAGTATGCTTTAGTCTAACTTATTCTAAATAACTTTAAGGTGTGCTTTACTAACTCCTTTCTCTACCTAGATTTAGCCTGCCCTTAATAAAGTTAGCCGCAAAGAGTTTACTAATATTATAGTTATTAGTATAGGCTACCTTATAAATAAGGTTTTAAAGCGTAGCTAGGAATAAAAGACCTTTTTATTAACCTTAACGCGTTTTATTCTACTTATAAAGTTATTATTATTAATTACTATACCTCCTTTAGGAGCAAGACTACTACTACTTTAGGCCCTATTACTTTTTCTTTTAAGGCTATTTAGCTCTTAGAGCGCATCGCTATTGCAGTTAAAAAGACTTTTAACTTTTTCTAAATTTATACCACTAATTTTAAAGTATTTTATTAAGAGTGTAAAAACCCTTTTATAAGTTTTTTTTAAATAATAAAGCTATCTTCTAAGGCTAATATTATATAGCTCTTTAGCAGGTTCGTAGTAGTAGATAAGGGTATTATAATAGATAGTCTTTAGATAATAAATAATATTCTCGCGGAAGCTAATATACTTACTTAAGCCTACTAAGGCTTGTACTAGTAGCTTTAGGCTATTATAATTAAAAAGTGCTTAAGTAAGGAGGATAATAGCTTCCTTAACTTTAGTAGTATTTTAAAGGGTAGAAAAGTAGACCTAAATATTATTAAAAAAGGTTTTACTATTTCTTTAGTAATTAAAAATACCCCTTTTACCTAGTTCTTCTCTTCTTCTTACTTTAGTTTACTTCTAAGGCTTACTTCTTTTATAAAGATTATCCCTTATTACTATAAGAATTATTTAGTCCCCTTATTATCCCTAGTAGCAGAGTTGCCAACAATCAATCAATCTATCAATCAATTAGTATTTTTGCTCAAATTGATCCTATCAATCAAATCAATCTCTCTCTCTCTCTCCATAATCAATCAGTTCAGTTTTTTCCTATTTTTTTGATTGATTGATTGATTCTTTTGATCTATTTTTACGCCGTATTTAACGCTAAGAAGGCCTTTTAAAGCAGTAATATTAATAAGTATAGTTAATTATACGTATTATTAGTGTTAGTTATTTGGTGTTTTTAGTGATTTCTTAATTGGGTAATTAGCTAGCTTAACACCCTAATTTTGGCGCGTCTGCCCTCTCTATTAATACTCTCTCCTACCCTCCTCCTACACTCTCTCGCACCCTCTCTCTTACACGTATATAATAGCCTTAGGTTTACGAAATAAAAGCAAAAGGAGCTTTCTAAGTATAGTAAAAAGGCTAGTAGCGTTACTAGTTGTCGCGCCTAGCTTATAGAGTACATAAGACCTGCTAGCAACTCAGGGTAGCTAGAGCTTTAAGACTAAGCTCCGGGACCTTAACGCTATAGCTTTTAACGCAAAGTCTTTACTCTTAATTAACACGCTCTTAAGGCCTTTAAACGTATTAACGCCCTCTCGTAAGCTACTAGAGACACCAACGCTACCCTTTTAAGCAGCGCTGCCAACGAATCGAACAGGATCCGAACAAGGTGCTTGTTCGTTCGTTCGGCCCACATACAAATGTTCGTTCGTTCGAGACGACTCGAACAGGAGCATCTTCGAACAGTCCAACGAACGTTCGGCCGAACGTTCGTATAAAACTTTCCTAATTAGGAAGCAGGTTGGTGTTGTGGTTAAGAAACTAGCTATTGTCCACTAGCTAGATGTTTTGGCCGGCATCCTTCTTGACGACGTGTTTTGACAACGCCGTGAGGTGACTCGATACGGCGTCTCTCGTGAGCCAGTTCTTCTGCAGTTGTAGAGCTTCGACGACGGCTGGCGATAATGAATTGCGATCGCACGTGATTGTTCTCCTAGCGGACGAGAAACACCGCTCGCAG
>ML976745.1:250850-314107 GCA_010015655.1 Bimuria novae-zelandiae CBS 107.79
CTCCTACAAGGACAACGTTGCACAAGGCAATATACGACAACGCCACGCGTAGCACAAGGCCAGCAGAACAAGGTAATACTCCACCAATTATAACAGAATCCCCATACTAAATCAATTAAACGTAGTCCCGAACAACCGAACAACCGAACGTTTGGCTCTAATAATGCGTTCGTTCGAAGCTCTGTTCGACTCACCATGCCTGTTCGTTCGTTCGATCCAAAACACCAGAAAACGCCGTTCGGATCGATTGTTCGGATCGAACGTTCTGTTCGTTGGCAGCGCTGCTTTTAAGCTATATTAAGTAGGGCTACTACTACTCCCTTAGTTGCCTCCTTACCTAGCTTTAACAGCCCTGGGCTCGAATTTAACGCTTAGTTTACTAATAACTTTAATAGCATTAACTAGGCGAGGTTACTATAGTATATAAAGCCTCTGCGTACGTAGAGGTTTAAGAAGTCCTTACTCTATAATTATAGGTATCGCGTCGCTCTCCGGGCAAATATGCAGCGTATATTTTTCGTCTGCTACTATTACTATATACACAAAGTACTTAGTAATTAATTTATTAAAGAGACGACAAGCTCTACATCGTCGGCATGGAACCATGTAGAGTAGAGACGGCCAGGCCATGGGCACTTTCGCCCGGGCAAATAATTAACTCTATTAGAGTTAGGATAGCGTACTCTCGCTAGCCTTATAAGCGCTAGCGTTAGCGCGCTATAAGAGGTGTCTAACGCCCTAGGAAACTTTAATTAATAGCGTTTTTAACTTACTTTAGTTAGCTAGCTTACTAAGAATAATTACTTACTACGTAAAGTAGAGACGCCGTCCTTTTAAGAGCTCTTACGCGCTGCTAACTTAGAGGCTAAGCTAATTACTTTCTAGAGCTATATAACTATTACTGCCTTCCTGTTAAGGTTATACGCAAATTTATAGCCTTATATATAAACTAAGCTCGCTCGCGCCCTTAGCAAAATCCATATTAGCTTTAATAGCTAGTTTATAAAAGGCGGCAAGAGTGCGTTTTATAGGCTTATTACTTACTACGTTAATAGTTATAGTAAGCTTTGCGACCTGCCTTTTGCCTTTTCTTAACTTAGTAGTGCGCATATAGGCGAGAAAGTCGCTATAATTATTATTAAGACGCTATAGGCCTTTAGTATTAATAGTAGCTTAGTTAGGTACTTTATACTTAATAATGCGACAAATAATAATACAGTCCTTGGGGCGCTAGGCGCCTATTATAGCTTTACCCTATAGGACTAACGCCTCCGCTGCTTACCTTACTTGCTTAACTTAGTAGGGCAAACTGTAATATTTAGAACTAATAAAGACGCCTTTAATAACAACACCTTATAGTTTAGACTCGAGGAGAAATACCTACGCGAGTAGCGAGAAAAGGGCCTTATTAGAGTTCTTATAAACGTTATACACTTAATATTAACGCCTTAGCAACATGACCTTTTTAACGACTTTTAACGTTTAACACGTAAGGTAGGAGAGCCTCTATAGCTCTTTAAACCTATTAAGCCTATTGTCACTCGCTAGAATAGCTACCTTAACTTTATAAAGAGAGTAGTCCTCCTCCACCACGTAATTAATACTCTTATTAATTACAGGGTAGAGAAGGCGCTGTAAGATAAGTCCTTAGCTTACGCGCGCGACAGGGCTCCTATTAATAAAGTACCTATAAAAAGCCTTACTACTACTAATTAGGCTATAATTAGTTAGTATATCGAAGTCCTCTAGCCCTTAAAGGAGGCTACAAAGAGACTTAAAGGCCGTGGCGACTCTAGCCATTTTAGTGTAATCTACGAGGTATATCCTACTTTTAAGTACCTCCTCTCCTACTTCGAGCAGCTTGTTAAGAGCTTTTAAGATGTTAATTTTAATAAGCCTAACGCTCTAGAGGACTACTTAAAGATTAACGTAACTATAGCCTACTTAAAGCTCTTAAAGTATTACAAGCTCCTTAAAAAGACGCCTGTTTATTACGCCTCTATAGTCCTCCACTCTTACTATAAGTACTACTTTGTTAACGCATGGACTAGAGAGTATAAAGTTTAGCTTAATTAAGCTAATTAGTAATTCTAAGAGCTCTAGGCTATATATAAATTAAAGGACGCCTGCCTTATCGTCTCTTTTACGCATAAACGAGTAAAGCGCGTTAGTAATATTAATAACTACGCTAAGTTATACGTTAAGCCTTTAAGAGCTAAAACTTCTACTCTACTTATTAATAGTACTAACGAGTTTAATTGCTGGTGGCATAACGAACTTAGCGTCCCTAAGGATTACGTATACTATATAGATCCTATTAGGTATTAGGTATCTTTCCGCGATCGATATCCCCGCCTTTCTTAGTTTACTATTAATCTCCTCTTAATCTTAGCGTCCTCTTGTTACTATAAGAGAATGTTTTCTAAGGTTAGCGATATAATAGAGCTAAAATGTTAAAAAATAAGCCCTTAAATGCTCTCCACAATCACGTGCGTACGGAGTTGGCTAAGAGCTGGATACTCTCCACCCCAGGAGACCCCGGACGACGAGCTCCCAGTAGAGCTCTCAGAGCTCGAGATGCACGATATCTATCAGGTATCGCAGTGGGATGACCCTGTCTAGCTTGTGCTGTACACATTTTATCTTAGCGCGATTTTTCGATCAATCAATTAATCAATCATTAATTAAAAAGCCTTAAAATTGACCATTAATTAATTAATTAGTAACTCGAGGTCCTCGACGATTAATCAAATCAATCTCAGCCCGAATTTTTAATTAATTGATTGTTGGCAACTCTGCCTAGTAGTTTTAAAGGTTTTTTAAGTTACTTTTTTAAAATTCCTTTTTAACTTTTTTCCTTAATACTTAACTTTATCCCCTAATAATATTGTTCCTACCCTTATTTTAGATACCTTTATCTAGCTAGGTTCCTTAGCTTAGTAAAATAGGTATTATAGAGCCTCCTTTAGGCCCTAATAGAAGCTAATTTAGAGGATATTACGATAGAATTCAATTAAGAGTTTTCTATTATAATTTTAATATAGCTTAGTAAACGTCTCCTAATAGTTTAATATAATAGCTTAGTTAAGGTTCTTATAAGGTTCTTAAGTTTTTTAAGAGTAGTTTTTTTACTATACTAGGTATTCTATCCTTTTGCCTCTACAGGACTAGCGTTTTTTATATATATTAATTACACTATATTTTTCTTCCCCCTTTTTTATTATAATTGCTTCGGGCTAGGCGTTATTAGTGGTTTAGCTAAGGAGAGGGTTTAATAAGGCTAACTTTAGCCTATTTACGTAGAACCTTAGGTGTATATTTGGCGGGATATTTAGTTCTACTACGTAAGAGTTTATTATCTTCCTTATAGTAAATTTTCCTTACTTTTAATTAAGCTTCTTACTTAAGCGTTAGTTTTAAGGGTAGTTTTTATATTTTTGCTATACCTTATTTCCTTTTTTTAAAATTAAAGCGTTTTTACGTTAATAGTTTACTAGGCGCTTTTATTTTTATTAGGCTATTACTATTTTTGCCTAAGCGAAGTTAAAAACCTCTTTAAACTTTTTTATTATTACTTTTATAGCCTTTTTTACATTAGTTCTAAGCTTTAAGGCTAACCTCCGTGCCTTAAAGTTCTTAACTAGTTTAATATTTTAGCTATAAGATAGAAAAAATAAGCTAACTTTTATTAATATAACTTTTTACCCTTTAATAGCTATCTAGGCTATAGGAAGCTACTTTATCTAATTATGTTATTACTAGTTATAGTACGCCTAGAGGTATGCTTTAAGAATAGAGTTTATTTATTCTATTTGCCCGTTCGTCTCTAGGTACTTTACTATAAATAGTCTTTAGTTAATACCTGCTTATTTATAGAGTGTAGTCTAAAATTCGCTTACAAATTATCTCCCGCGGTCTAATATAATAGAGAAAGAGAAGAAGTAGTCTACTACTTAGTATTAAAAGAACGCTGTTATAACTATAAGTATAATAAAATTTAAAGGACTAATAAACTTAGGGTCCTTACTAAGTTTATTTATAATTATTATAATATTCGTGCAGCTATTGCTCTTAGGTAAACTAGTAATAAAGTCTATTATAATATCCTTCTATCCTTAGTTAGGTAGTAATAAAGGCTTTAGCAGGCCTTATTTTACTTGTTTTTATAGTTTAGTTCTTCTATAAATATTATAGTTCTTAATATACTACCTTACTTAGTTAAATATCTCTAAGAAAAAGTAGTCTTAAGTAAATTTTTTATAAATATTTACTTATTTTAAGTATTTTAAAGCTAGGAAACTATGCGCGACTACTATTAACTTTATTTATAAAAGTTTTAATTTTAATACCTATTATTTTAACTTGTAGCGTAGGTACACTTAGTAATCTATACTATATTCTAAGATACTAATAAATAACTTCTACCTAGGTTCGAACTTCCTAAGCCTATTCTTAACACAGGCCTTTATTTTATTATACGCGCTATCTTTATCGCGTTTTACCTCTTACTATATAGTATTAAAGTCTAGTTCGCGTCGCTTAGCAGGGCTATCGCCTCCTTAAAAGGTTAATATAGGTAGTTTAGGGCGTATTAGGTAAGTAAGCACTAGGTCTTTATTTACTTTAGTATAGTTAGGTTCCTCTATAGTAGTAGGTGTTTAGGGGACAAAAGACTTTAAGCTATTTCTTTTAGTAGTCTTTTAAACAAAGCGTAAAGTACCTTAACTTTAATTTATTATTTTTACTATTTTTTAACAGGTCTTAGTCCTTCTAAAAAAAAGTATCTACCCTAGAGTTTACTAACCCTAGTCTATATATAAACGTTATATTAATATAGCTAAGTGTGTCTACCTACTAAACGTGTTATTTATCTAACCTTTATTTAGTAGCGAAATACGTAAGGTTTTTATAATTAGTATAAACCGTAAGGTACTTTACTACTTAATATATATAGTCCTATTTATTTATATATTTAATAACTATAAGTATCTCTTTATTATAAATAGCGTAGTTATATTTTATTAGGCTATTCTTTACTAAGAAGTAAGCTACTAGGCGTAGAATCCTATTATTATTATACTAAGAGAAGTATCCCCTAATTAACTAGCTAAAAGCGTTTATTTTTAGTACTAATTCTTATTTAAGGTTAACGTAGGCTAGCGCGCGGTCTGTATAAAACGCTATCTTTAGAAAGTTAAATACGTACTACTACTCTTATCCTTAAATAAATTCTACTCCTTTACTAGTAAGCTTTATAAGGGGGCTTACTATACTAAAGAGGTCTTATATAAATCTTTAACAAAAGTTTATAAAGCCTACGAAGCTTTAGACTCCCTTTACTAAAATTAGTAGCTTTTATTTTTAAATTACTTAGACTTTATCTAGGTCTATACTTACGCCCTTATTAACTTTTATAATAAATCTAAGATATTTAGTCTTTTTAACGTAGAATTTAGAGTTCTTAATATTTAAGTGTAGTCCTGTAGCCCTTAACTTTTAAACTATAGCATATACTTTCTCTTTGTGGTCTTTTTAGCTACTACAAGAGAAGATAAAAACGTTATTTATATATACTAAGTAGTAGTTATTAAAGTGCTCCTTTAGCACCTAATTAATATACTACTAAAACGTACTTAGCGCGTTAGCTAGGCTAAAAGAAACTACTAGCTACTTATGAAAACTAAATTAAGTTCTAAACGCTGTCTTTTATTCCTTACCTTTTACTATTTAAAGCTTATAAAAGGCTTAAATTATATTAAGTTTATTAAACTATTTAGCCTTTACAAGGAGCTAAAGGGTCTTACTAATTAATAGTAAAAGATACTAGTCTTTTTTTAAAATAACGTTTAGGGCTTAATAATTAACGTAAAAGCGTAGTCCTCTACTAAGTTTTTTAGTAAATAATGCTAGGGCGGCGGCGCTAGACTTATTTACTTAAATAAAGTCTTTATTTAAGTATTTAGTAAGCTCTTTTTAAAGGACAAGCAACTCTTTGCAAGACGTATTAAATAGAGGGCTATAGGGGATTTTTAGGGTCTTGCCATCTTTTTTCACGAGAGGGATAGAAAGATCTACTCTAGGTCTATAGTATGGGGGGAGCTTGTCAGCTTGTTTCTTATAAAAGATACGACATAAGTCCTTAAAAGCTTTAAGTAATAATTTTTATAGGTTTACCTTTAGCTTACGGGTTAACGCCTTCTATATATCTTTTATTAATATAAAAAATACCTTAGCCTTATTTCCTAAGCGTTAATTACGCTAATTTAGGGCTATAAAGGCTATAGCTAATACTTTTTAAAGCTTTATTAATAGTTTTTTATTTTCTTAGTTATAGATGCGAGTGCCTAAACTTTTAATCTAAATTAATTTCTTCGCTAAGGCTAGTTTAGCCCTATTCTTCTTTATTCAGGTTAGGCCAAGGATTAGATCGTATGACTTATTATTAGGTAAGACGTATAGCTATATTAGTTCTATATAGCTATTAATATCTACTTCTAATTAAACTACTTTACGTACAAAGAGTCGCATGCCTCTAATACTAATAATCTTTTATAGATAAGGTAAGTTCTTACGCTGTAGGTAGGCTTTCGTTATAAATTTTTTTAATATAAATTTAAAGGTTAAATAACCTAAATTAGTTATTATTAATATAAACATGATATTATTAATAAGCGAGTATACTATTATTAGTATTAAGTCTAGCTATAGCCTTTAAAAATTATTAAAACTTATTTTTTACCCTTTTCTTACTTTTACCTTCTAGCGGCGACTATTGCTAGGAGGACCTAGTTTTCTAAATTAGTAAAGGCTATATTAAACTCTTTATTAGAAATTTTTTTTATAGTAGGTATAGTAGCGCGAACTTACAAAGGGTAATCTCAATAAAGCCGGCCGTCATGTGACTTGCCAAGACGCTAGCGCGTCACTAGCGGAACAGAGTCTCCGAGCCTCCAAGAGCTCTGTAGAGCGTCAACACCTACACTTCAACCTCACGTTTCTCACTCAATATGGCTTCAAATTCTGCCCAAAAAAAAAAAAAAAAAAAAACTCTCGATTGCTGTCAGAAGCCCAGCTAGCTGCTATCGTCGTTCTCAGAACATAATACAACCTCACTTTCCCAGAAATCGCCACTAATTTGGGTATAACTGACCACGCATGTGGTAAGGCATTTCGACGCGTCAAAGATGCTGCAAAGGTCGACTCACTGCAGGAATTGCTAGCTGCAACACCTACAGTCAAGCAGTCTCCTCCTGGCAGACCTGTAAAGGTACGCGATGGCTCTACGCTGAGCGCAAGACCACGGCATGACATCATCGTATATGGCACCTACCGGGTGCATGACGCTGTCAGAGACCTCTGCGCAGAAGCTGGCATCACACTTAGTAAGAATACAGTCTATAACATTGCTAGGGAGCACCGCGACAAGCAGCACCTATACGTAATAACTTATAAAGTACGACTTAAAAAACTAGCGCTTAGTAGTAATAATAAGGACTAATAACTATAGTACTATGCCTAGCTTAAGGCTAAAAATAACTTACACTTTCTACGCATTATATTCGTTTGCTATAATAAGACCTCTAAGTCTATTAGTAGGAGCAATATACGTGGCGGAAAGTAAAGGATTTTAAGATTAGTTAGATAAGATAGTAACGTCTACGCACTGCCTGCAACGCTATCTAAATTTAGTCTTATAATCTACGCTACTACTTTAACTAATACTACTTACTCCTATTAACGCCCTTACGTTATTTAGGCTTAGGACAATAATATAAGCTATAAAGACCTTATACAACGCGACTCTTATATAAATAATATAGTAAAGGAGGCCCTTAAGGTTAAACGCTCTCGCGCGACTGTCGCTAGCACCTATAAAGAATAGTAACTATAGGAAATTAACTATAATATTGCCTATAATAATAGTTAACGCTAAGCTACTAATAAGGCTACTAGTAAGAAAGGTGGAGCTCTCCGCGCAGGTATTAAGAAATCTCTTACTATAGAAAGTTCTTTAAAATAGAGGAGTTTGTATACAAAGGAGGGAAGGGCATGAACGGCATCTAGTACGCAGAGAATATACTTAAGAAACACCTATTCCTTTATTACTACACTATACGCGATAATAACTAAGGCGTAGCTATTTATTTAATTTAAGATAACGTTTACCTATACTTACTAGGCCTCTGGTACTACCAGCCAGAAATTAAAGCTCTAGGAATCAAGTTTGGCGCTCAGCCTCCCAATTCACCCGACTTACACCCAATTAAGCGCTGTTTTAGGCGTCTAGAAGGTTTTTTGGCAAGTTACGAATGCCTATCAAGTTCCAAGGAGGCCAAAAAGGAGGTCTGGCAAGGTGATAAGACACTCAGGCAGTATATGGCCGAAAAGCTTCATCCCACCTACTTTATGCGCGTTGCAGAGCTCTGCGAGGACGCAGGTGGCCAGAACAACTTTACAGCATAATTAGAACATCTTATTTGGGTGTATTTGCTCATACTTTAGATGGAATCAAGATGCCCGACTTTTGAAGTTGCTACCCCTGCAGGAATCCCTGCTGCACGTGACGGCCGACTTTATTGAGATTACCCTTTGTATGCTAGCTTTATTATAAGTAAAAATTTATACTACTTTACGCAATGTCCTGTATTTTTATAATAAAAATAAGAACTATTCTTCTTACAGGTTTCTATTACCTTACGCGACACCTACGTGGCTTATTTTTAAGTATTATTAAACCTATATCCTATAGCTCTATTTATTACTTAGTGTCTTCTATCTTAGCTTCGTCGGCCGGACATCCTTCTAGGGTTAGCTTAGGTAGGTTCCTAATCTATCTCGTCTAGCGTCCTGTTCTTAGCAGAAAACTTTAGTAGCTATAATATATTTTAAAAGAGGTTTTTTTTAATTTTATTAACTCTTTTCTAGACCTCTTATAGGTCCTAATTATTATTTATATCTATTATAACTATTTGGTCCCGTAAGTTCTTATAAAGACTTTAAAGGTATAAGTTTTTTAAAATTTCCTAACTATACTCTTTAGCTTCTATAGTATAGTTATTAAAGTTAAAGTTAAAGTTACGAAACTTCTAGTTCCCTTATTATATTATAAGTAAGTAGTTACGCGCGATTTCTTCCGCTAAATAATTATAAAAGTTATAGTCTAGTAGCTTTTAGAGATTAGCTTTAGTGTATCTTAGGTAGTAGTCTAAGTATATAATTCCTACTATCGCTGCACGTCCTATTAATTAACTAATAATATATCTAGGTATATTTCTAAGGCAGTCCCTATCCTCTAAGAGCTTATATTATATTACTATCTTAAGGTAGTAGTAATCTTATTATTTACTATTAAAATAAGCTAAGTTAGAGATTTTAGGGCGGCGGCTTCTTCCTTAGTTTAAAATAAGCTCTACTATTAATCTCTTTAGTAGCTTTATTTATTAGTCCACTTTTAATAGCTAATTTATATCTTTTATCTTTTAGAAATATTATTATATTATTAGGGGTTTTTAGCGCTTCCTTACTATTTCTTTAGTTAGTTTTCTTACTTTTTATAGTAGAGTTTAAAAAGTATTTTAGAGGTTAATAAGTGCTTTCACCTTACTTAAGAATTACTATATTTTGTTTTTATTAACTCTTAATACCTAGAGTTTAGTTATAAATAAAAAAGCTATTCTTTTATTTCTTTAGCTATTACTTTTTTATAAGCTAATAGCTTACTGCGTATAATTGTTCGCGCTAAAACGTAGACCTTTAGTAAAAAGTCTTATTCTTATTTTTATAACTTTTTTATTTAGTAAAGATAGTCTTACAAGCGTAAAATATCCGTTAGGACTCCTTCTTAATTACTTACTAAGGAGGGTTCTATCTCCTTATAGGTCTAGGTATTACCTTTATAGTATTTATTTATATAAGTCCTCTAACTTCGTGTGCTACTTTGTAGCTTTAGTTTATAATTATATTTAAAATCTACTTATCCCGCGATAGGTAGAAGTAATTAAATTTAATATAAAAGGCTAGGTGCTTAAGGAGCTAAAGGTGCTAGAATAATACTTATAAATTTAATAAAGAGTCTAAAGTTAAGCTTTAGGCGTTAAACTTATATATCTAGGGTTCGCATAACCGAGGGTCAAGGATCCGAGGCACCAACTGGACGTAGCCCATTACAAATATAGGCCTAATTGTATATTATTATAGTTTTTAATAATAACTATAGTCTAATATTATATAGCTGTCGCCCTTTATAAAATTAAAAAGTACTAAAAGTTTTATAAACTACTTATTAAGAAAATTCCTATTACTTAACTAGTTTGCAAAGTTACTACTAATAGGAAAAGAGGTATTTAGTTTTAAAGTTCTGCCCTAAAAGCGTTTTAAAAAATATATAAGATATTCTTAATAAGGTATTTTAAAGGTATAATAAGCTATACCCTATTATATATTATACACAAACTACTATGAACTATAACATGAACAGGATTTATACTAAGAGGATAATAATTTAAGTAAAGAATTTATAGCTAGTACGGTAGTATATAAATAAATATAAGTATTTACATATATAAGGGGGGACCTTACTTAATTTTAGCAAAAAAATGCATAATACTATTCGGCTTTTCATAAATTATAGCTTAAATATAGATTTAGAGATATAACCGCTAGTACGGCTTATTTATAATACTTTAAAATATTAGCTATAATAATTATTATGATAATGTTTATATAGAATTAACAAAAATTAGAAAAATTGAATATAGACGCTAGTAGTTTAACCTTAACCTATATATTAGGTTAAGATTAGGTTAAGGTTAAGTTAGGATTAGGTTTTTATATAATATAACCTAGCCCTAACCCAACCCTAACTTATTTACTAGCCTAACTATACCTGCCATAGCTAGGTCTGCTTTTTAAAAAAGAAAGCTAATATAGTATAGGTAGTTATAGACTTTATTTAATACTTATACAAGTAATTTAATGTAACTATCTGTGAGAACGGGCTCGGTCTCCTGCATCTTAAGAAGTAGATAAGGTAAGTTGGCTCTATTTCAGCTACACTAAGATGAGGAGACTGTAGGTACATAGGTCTGCAGCACCTTTATACGCGGCTGCTTGGCACGGAGCAGCCCTCCGGGTCCCCTCTGCCATGACAGTCGCGCTAGGTGTGGGGTAGTCGCGCTTGGACGCGGGGTCATGTGACCTACCAGTGTACTGGGCCGTTACACTATCTGTCGCCTTAAATTTAATAATAGTAGTAAATATATATTAAATACTATTTAAAAGTACTTTTAAGAGAACGGCATTAAACACAACACTATTTTACTATATATACGCTTAATAGTGTAGCTAAACGTTTTATTTAGTCTATTACGTAGATAGCGTACTCTATATTAAACACTAATATTTATTTATTTTTAGAAGCTAAAGCTCTTACTATAGCGTATTTCTTAACTAACGTTACGCCGCCCGCGAATCTACTAAATTAATTAGACTAAATATTTTCAAAGTAGTTATTTAATTATAGACCCTGAGTTAAGTACTTACGACCTTTTAGTATTAAGGTTTACTCTTATATACCTAAAAGGGTTTAAAAATCTAGTACTAAGCTTTTTAATTACGTAGAAGTAGGTAATTTTATTAATTAGAATTGAAATATAGAAACTGTGCTGATTTACGTACTAGTATATTATAATTAAATTAAATAACGTCTAATATGAAGCCGTTACTAAATAAAAGGCACTATTATACTTTACTTAAATAGTAAATAACCCCACGCTAACGCCTGACCTAACTAGTAAATATAATAATTATTAATTTATTTATAACTTAGTACGTGTAGAGGACTAGAGTC
The DNA here is from genome assembly GCA_010015655.1 of Bimuria novae-zelandiae CBS 107.79. Lineage (NCBI taxonomy): Eukaryota > Fungi > Ascomycota > Dothideomycetes > Pleosporales > Didymosphaeriaceae > Bimuria > Bimuria novae-zelandiae. Next base: position 262,699 of record ML976745.1, read on the forward strand.
TATTTATAATACCTTATTAATAGACAGCGTTTAATATAGCACTACCTCTACTACCTAGAACTAGGTTAATAGCACTGGCTCTACCCACTATTAGTCCTTTACACGGCGGACCTACCTTATAAAATATATAAGACCCTCCTTACTAAGAATATTAATAGCTTACTACTATACACTTGCGCGGCAGAGACCCTATTTTCTTTTTAAATACGCGATAATACACTTACGCCTAATACACCTACTATGGGCGTGTTTGGTTGCTCCGATAGTAGCTCCGTTTAGGCCTCCGGTAATGAAATAGACAGTAATCGGTGGCTTGTTCGGTATTTTGTCTCCGATAGCTTAGCAATTAAGGGGTCTAATTAGCTATTAGACACTAGCTAAAATAACCCCTATTTAGCCTATTCATAGGCTATATATAACCTCTTACGTCTTTAATTAACAAACTTAACCTCTAGAGGTCTTTTTCAGTATTAAAGGAGTTACGTGCTGTCGTCTTTGTTGCCCATGGATCCTCGTCGGCGGGCTGCTGTCATGGCCGCCCTTGGGCACTCAGCAGCGTCATCGCCGCCCTGGCTGAGTATATGTCGCGGTGAGCAGAGCGCTGAGCGGACAGTACGCAGTGGAAAAGATTATGGGATTAAACTAAGGTTATACTACCATAACAAAACCGTGACAGGGAGACTATAATAGGGCGGCATATGTAACGCGCTTAAGGTGCTTATTTTACGGCGTCTTAGGGTTATCTTTTACAGAGATAATAAATTTTAACGTTAAGAGCTGCGGGGCTATTAAGAAAACGCTATCTACTAGCTAAATAGGCGTCTAATTAATTACGGTCCGTTAGCTAAGGCTCTGTCGATCACCCCTGCTAAGCTAAGTGCCACAAAGTTACGAAACGGAGCCTAAATTGGCCGAATTATCAGGCATGCCCTATAATTACTTACTTTAAGTAAATTATTAAACCTTTACTCAAGGCTTAAGAAGCTTAAAATAATAGCATACTAGTTATAATTTTTTGTACTAATTTTACTTATCTTGCTAAATTACTTATTAGTAAAATATATAATAGCTTATACTATAATTACTATTAATAATAAGGTGCCGCGCACTTACAATAAAGCTATAAATAATACTAATATACTACTATAGTACCTACTAGTCTAATATAAAACCTAAGCTTATAGGATTAATAGCACGTATATAATTATAAATATATTAGGGCTATTACTAGGCGCTATATTAGTTAACACTTACTAAGTATTTAATATTAAAAAATATAATAAGATAGTAAAGAATAAAATAAAACTTATTACTTAAGGCTTTTTTTAGCGCCCTAGCATTAATTATTAAAATATATACTTACTAGTTATGCGCTACGATAGCCTACGTCTTATTATATAATTAATGCTATTTATAGGCTAGACGCTATAATAAATGAATTTTAAAGCTCCGTACTTTCATAGCCTACTAAAGTAGCATATATATACGCGCTACCTACTAAATATTAGCTACTTTAGTAGCTTTATCTTTCAACTTTTAAAAGCACTTTATAACCTTAAGTAGTTTAATTATAAATAGTATAACGCCTTACGTAAATAGCTCTACTAATAAGAGCTTATATTAGTAGTCTTTAAATCCTTATATGTTTTTAAAAATATTTAAAATATTATAATTTGTATTTATATTAACAGCTAGTATAGATAAAATAATTATTATTTTTATAATACCTACCACTACTTACTTTCGCGTAAAGGATCTTAGTTAACTTAAAACCCTTTTTAGTCTTAAGTTTAACTATAGCAACTATAATAGTAATATTTATTATATTTACCTCTATTAGCAGACTTACGCACGTTCTATACCTTAACGCTATATTATAAATAAGTATAATAGCTATAAGACCTTAATTAACCTTAATAGCTTTCTATATTAGATGCTATTGAATAAGCTATTTAATAAAAATTACGAAAAGATATTCTAGTCTATTATTAGTTTTATTAATATTTTAGTTATTATCTCTTGACCTAACTTTTTATATATATTTAGTATACTAGGCTCCTATAATGCTAATTTATTTAAATATTACCTCAAACTTATATACTAGGTACTTTACTGTTACGATCACGAACCCCACAGGAACAAGGAGACCAGACAATTACGCCAAGGAAGTAATTGTTGGCGAAATGACCGGGTCGCGGGAATACACGAAGACGCGGGGCAGCTTAGATTAGCAGTCACGTGACGTAGTCCCGCATAAGCGAAAAGTCCAAGGGACTACGGAAGTCTTAGGGACTACGAAAGTCCCAGGGACTACGACAGCTTAGCAGGACTACGATGGCGATTTAGATAATAGCAAGGAATAGGACGGGTAGTATATAGTCTAATAATTTCTCTGTACTTCTCCTACTCCTCGTAGTTAACTTAATATACTATAAGTATATCTCCTATAGTAGATTAGTAAATCTCCTAGTTAGTTATTTTATAGTTTGTTATAGAATTAAATTATTTTAGAAACCTACCTCGTGGCTACCTCTAGCTTTCGGCCACTAAATATCCGCAAGACACTCTACCCTTGACCTATCCTCCCCTAACCCGGACCAGGCTTAGGTACGTAGAGCCCTTGTAACACTTACTATATATAAAGTATAATTAATAATTACACTATTAAGATAGCTTTAGTACTAAATGTCGTTTTAGCAAGTATAAATAATATAATTATTATATATATAGACGTATCCTTTAGTTTACATCCTGATAATGCGAAATCTTTTTTTTTGCTATATAATAAAGGTTAATAGCTTTATTATTATCTAATGAACTAAGTAGCAAGACTATTTAGCTAAGTCCATAATAAAAGCTAAGTATATAGCCACGTTCTACGCTACAAATTATTTTATTTAGTCTTATTTTATTATTAATAAACTAAATAGCACGCTAACTAGCACGTTAATAACTACTAATTAATTTATTATTAGCTAAAGACTATAGCGCTTTAAGCTACTAATCAATAATTAAGCTACCTTATTACTTATTTAAACCTATAAGGTTAGCGCCTAGTTAATATGTATTACTATATATTACTCTTTTATTTAAAAACGTACTTAGATAGCATTTATAAATTTGAGGATATTACTCCTAAAAATAATTTTACTCATATTTATACTAAGGTGCTATTATTGCCGCTCCTAACGGATCGAAGGAACCGTTTTATAAAGACTAACTAACTATTATATAATGTGTCCTTGCGTGGCGAACATACCAGTGAGGATTGCCAACTCGGGTTCAGGTAGTCTGCATGGGCGACGAAGGCTGAGTCGGTCAGGCGAAAACAGGACTAGTGTAAATTCCGTTTCGTTTGCGACGGGCCTCTCGTCGCCTCTCCGCACCCAGTCAGTAACGAAAGTTGGAGATCGAGACTTCAAATACCACGACAACAGCACATCGAGACAGCAGTGGGACCTCGTCCAGTCCATTACTGAGAAACGATTGGCTGTACATCGAGCCGAGGCACCTAGCCACGGATCCTTGCATCGCTACATGGCACCGGAAGACAAGACATCAAGAAGGTGTATATGCTTGAAGGCTAACAGCAGCTTTACTGCAATCTTGGCGTGACCGAGACAGCATAAGATTATGGGGAGAGCAAAGGTTTCGCACATCTTTAGTGCAATCTTTGGCTCTAACTTAGAGAATATTATAACGTGTCCGTGCACCCAATGCACGGATTCAGCCAATGCACGCCGAACACCATAAACGCTCTATTAGAAATAAGGCTGCAGAACCACCCACAAACAATATTATTATAAGATTTTCTACTAGGATAGTAAATCGATAGCTGCAATTCATTTGCACTATTTAAATCTATCTGGAAGCTTAACGTCGCGGCCGCTCCGTGTGGATTTGGTTGGGGCAGCAGATGCGCCCTTTGAGGCCTCCCCAACATCCGTAGCATCAACAACACGTTTCTGACGCTTTCTGCTCTGTGGAGATAGCTAAGAAGCTTTTCTCTTACTCCTTTAGGATAGTTATAGAGCCTTTTTAGCGTTATTAGCAGACTTCTAGGCAGTGCGCTAAGCTGCCTTTTTAGCTCTCTCCTTCTCCTTTGCCTTCTTCGCTGCCTCTCTCGCTGCACGCTTTTCTTGCTAGATTTTCTCCTTATATAGCTTAGCTACCTTCTTTAGCTCTGCTATCTTTGCTTTTTAAAGCTGCTGCTGCTTATCCTCTTGCTCCTTAATTAATTAACGATAACGTGCCTCCCTTACTTTCCTTAGTAACTATAAGATAGCCCCACCATGATACTCCTGGCGCTGTTAAAGGTTTAGAGCTTTACTCTTCTTATTACGCTTCTTCTTAATAGATAGCGCCTGCCTAAGCCCATCGTTGTCATGCTTAAGCAGCTCATTTTTAACAGATAGGTGGTGGAGTGATTGACGAAGCTTCTGTGTATCCTTGCTACTTTAATTACTTACTGCAGAGCGTACAAGCCTATCCATCTTTCTCTAGTCATGATCGCTAAGCCCTGATGAGGAGCTATTGCCTGATTCTTGATCCTGGGTGAACCTATTAAGGATAGGGTCAGGATTAGGTGGCGATATACCTGTGGCTCTAAAAGAGCCAAGGATAGTTAATTCCTTAAAAGAGGCCTTCCACGCATTCTAGAATAGGGGAAAGAAGTTGCCTTTGGTGATAGAAGCTAGGCCCTGGCTTCTATAAAGGTATCTTGATAGCTCTGCTGAGTAGGCTGTTGATAGAGGCTTGAACATCGCAACATTAAGTGGCTAAAGTGTATAAGTTAAATAAGGAGGCAGGACAGCAAGTAGGATCCTATTCTAATTATAGTAGTTAATAAAGTCTATAGTGACATGAGATCCGTGGCCGTCCATAATTAAAAGTCGATATAATCGTCGAGCCTTCTCTTTTGTACAGCGATCAAACACCTGCTCAAGCCAGGCAAGCCCGATATCGTTATTCGTCCAGCCAGAGGATAATAAGGTAATAAAGACTTCATGATATCCTGCCTTGATATCCTCTACCCAGCTTGATTGGATGTCCTTGTTGGCAGCCTCATAGATAAGGCTTGGCGGCAAAGCTGATCCATCAGCGCAGATACATGCTAGGAGCGTGATCCACGCGCGATTGCCATCCTGGAGTGATGCCCTAACCTCCTTCTTCTCCCACATTCGTCTGCTGAATATCCTCTTTGTTCTACCAACGATACCGATCAGGACACCTTTTTCATCCATATTGTAGATATGACGAGGATCTATGCGATATTAATCGATCTTGCTGTGTACAAGGTTGAAATAGAGGCGATATTTATCCACTGAATCAGCTTTGTGGCGATTGCTGTCCATGCCGACGGTCCATTGCGAGATGAGATGAATGCTGTGTTGGTTGATAAAGCGGGTAACCCAGCTCTCGCTGACTGGCTCCTTTGCTATCGTCGAGGCAAAATTCTGTATCATCTCTCTAGTAGGAGGTATATGTCTCTCTGTGAGCCTTTTGATATATCGTACAAGCTCCTGCTCTTGCTGTGGGTTGAGCTTTCGCTGATTGATTGTGTTGGCTGCACGCGTCGCGGTAACACCTCAGTGCCTTCGTGAGAGTGTAGATCGATTAACACCATATCTGGTAGCAATTTCTGTATATGAAAAATCTTCTCCTGGTTCTCGCGATTCGATCTCATCTATCGCAGCTTGAATTGGATCCATATTGGTGGAGTTATCGCGTGTTGAAAGTAGGGAGTTTTGACGCGTCGGATGTTCGGCGTGCATTGGCTGAATCCGTGCATTGGGTGCACGGACACGTTAGCTATTACTGCTAGCGCCGGACAGGATTATATCTTACGTCTTCCATAACGGAGGGCGCGTCCAGCAAGCCCAGGCGCGCCCCGCTTTCCATAGTCATTAACATTAGCAGGGTCCCCATCGCTGGTCCCACTGGACAAGAACAACGGGCCATTTTCTGCCTCTTCTCCTCTTTATAAGCTATCGGATCAGTAAGTCCAGTGCAATGCTATTCCCTCACTAGTATCTTGTCCACGTGCTTATGGTACCTAAGCCTTCAGCTCTTCTTTACTAGTGCCCCTTTTACCTATAATACAAACTCTAGAGCGCATGCCATATATAGTAATGGTGAGGTACACCTCGTTTGTGCAGGTTTAGCAGGCCGCTGGAAGGGGCTTACCGTGGGATATTAAGGGGTAACCGCGATAAATTCACGTATTTACATACCACGTTATCGGTCTCCAATAATATACAGATATAAAGAGAATATAATTATAAATAAAGGGAAGAAAAAAAGGCGTGTATAAAGATTTATATTACTCTAGTGTATATATAAATATCTCGAACTACGCGTGCGGACACCTACCCTAGAAGAAAAAGAAAACCTGCTATCTAACCCTACTACGGCTGCCTTGCCCGTTCCAACCCGGATATAAATAAAAGATTACTAAAGGATAGGAACGCTTGCAAAGAATCGCAAACGCCATGGGTATTTAGATAGTATAAGGAAACCCTAAATAATACAGAACCGGTAAATGCGTAGGCGGATAATGAAATTTTACAGCCTAAGGAAACGTTTAGTAACTAGGAATTAAGATAGAGAACGGAGAAAGGTATAAGCGCCTAGGTATATCCACTGTCAAAATCTGGCGTCGAAGCTGCACTATCCACCTTGGGGAGCGTAGGTGGCGGGACAACACCCATACTTATTCTCTTTGACTTCTTCTCCGCGTCGACTTTCGGTTTAGTAGCCGTGCCGTTAGCATTCGATGGCCCCGCCCCATTGGGAGTGCTAGATGTCAGGCTAGCTACTACTTTACCCCTTCGTAGAGCAACGCTAGAGTAGCTTGTTGAGAGCTTCGACACGCCGTCGGTGGTGTCGGAGGCGTTACTAAAGTCTTTCCAGCGGCACCAGCCGTCGAAGTCGATGAGGGCTTGCATGCAACCCCATTCTTTAGCTTTGCGTTCAAGCCAGACAAGTTTGACAGGCTGAAGGATCGTAACAGACAAGAGAATATTCGAAGGAGAGCATCTGTGAGCTACCCCGAAATCCCTGCATGGAAGCACTGAAAGAGTGGGAGAGGATGATGTATCGAGCCGACTTGTTCCTGCGTCACTTTTCTTTTTTAAGGCCGCTCGCTGTTTACGATTCTGGTCATATTCTCATTTCGAAACTGGGCTCCATGGAATGCGGGCGGAACGTGTTGAAGCTCGGTAGCAACGACTTGGCGGTTTACTTGCTGTAATGGGGAACAATTTACCTTCAAAAATGTTAATTACCTAGCACTATAGCTCTGCTAGTGTTCATCGCACACGAACATGAATAATGCAAAACTCGCGAACCTCTCTCGACCATCCTTCACGCCGACATCACCATCATCGATGTTCTCAACTCCACTAACACAGCCGTCCCCACCACGACGCTCCGATCAAGCCATCCCAAAAAACCAGCTTCGAACACCTCATGACAAACAAACCCCATACAATTCACACGCTAAATCGGTACAACTACAACTACCACCTACCCCATCTTAACCCCTTCCTATCTTACGCCCATCCCTAATACATATACTCACTAATCTCCAACTCCTTCGCCTCCAAATCTCTCTGCGCCGCAACCCCCACCTCCCTCCTCTCATTCCTCAGTCTCTCCCCATACGTCAACCTCAACAACCCCTTCACGACCCCCTCCGTGAACAGCCCATTCCCCACGCCGTACCCCTTCCCACACTCCTTCGCCCTCTTAACAACCGCATCCGCACCTCCACTAAACAATTCAAAAAACAACGCTGAATCCCTCAACTCGGCTTCCTCTACGATATTTTTGAGGTTTTGTTGTAAGACGAGGATATTGAGCTGCATGAGGCGACATCCGTCAGAGTTTAAGGCTTTAATGCGGGACGTGCAGAGGGTGAGGAGGTGTGTGTCGACGAGCTGGGCGAGGCCGAGGAGGACTTTGTGGAATTGGGTGGGGGGGAGGTAGGAGGAGAGTTCGGCTTCGTAGGCGGTGAGCGTGGTGGTGAGGGCTTGGATGGCGGGGTCGGGGTCTGAGAGGGGGGAGTCGGGGGTGTAGGTGGTTTTGATGGAGGAGGAAAGGGAGTGCATGGCTGTGAGGCGAATGTTGGTGTGGAGGGTGCGGTGGACGAGGGTTGCGAGTTTGCGGTACGTGTCGACGACCATGTCGAGTTGTCTGGAAGGGGATGTTAGCTGAGAGGTGTATGTGAGGGATGGGGAGGGTGACTTACCCGGCTGTCTCCTGGTTTAGGGGGAGGTAGACTGCGGTGCCTTCTGTGCGGGATTCTGCGACGAACGTCCATCGTCTGTTGTGGCGTTGGTTGCCAATCTGCGGTTTTGAAGAGTCTGTGGCACGGTTGCTTATGTGTCGGAGCTGTACGACTTTCGTCGCTAGCCATTTCATGCTTGTGTAAAGTAAGCACAGTGTTTGAATAGTCTTCTTGTCCTGAATGATGTCATGTTGATCGATGGGAGACTTTTCGGCCTCGGCCAGCAACAGTTTGATCTCCCTATCAATCAGCTCAGCTGTCCTCTCCTTGTCAGCCTCGAACAGCTCGCCGAGTGTATCTCCAATCTCGGTTTCAAACTCGGCATAAGCGGCGCATGCCTTGAGAAGGTCACCAGACTCCTTAGGCTGGGCCCTTGCCATTATGGCCTTGAAGTTGCCGACGCATTTGTCGCCATAGGTTTTCATTTGGGTTATAATGAGCTGTGAGAAAGCTTGGTCGTGAGGCAAGTTATCAAGCATCTTACAAAATGCCGTAATAAGCGTGAAGAACTTCACAGTGCCCCTGAAGATTGGCTTCTTCGAGTGATGTGACCATTGCGGGTCCTCTTGGAAAGCATCTAGCTCGACGAAAGTCTTATCAGAGAGCTCGTTGAGCGTATCATCCAATTGAGGCAAAAATACATTGACCAAGAAGTCATCCAGGAAGGAGTGCAAAGTACTGATGACAATGTCTGAGCCTGACGGAACGACTTCTTTGAGACGGTTCAGGAAGTCGAGTGAAGGCGGCAACAGAATGCCCATGTTAAAGACACTCGGTTCGACTAGTAGCCTATGTCCTGTGGCACTACCATCAAGATTAGAGCTGGTGTTGTTGGTCACCTCTTCGGGTATCTTAGCGTCAGAAACCAGGCCAGGAACCGAAGACTTTAGGATGAACTCGAGACTATCGCGCTCCTCAGCAAGCTCTGTTGCTTTTGTGTCCATGTCTGAGAGCTTGAACATCCGCTTATTTCTGTCGCGAGGTGCGCGTGAATATAGACTTCCGCCGGTAGACTTTCCCTGTCCACTTCTGCCGCCGAAGTCGCTGTCCGTTGCCAGATAATCGTGAAGCAATGAGCGAATCTGGAAGGGTTAGTAAACGAGTGCAAGTTGCAACATGGAACACCAACCTCGTTCTGGAAAAGCTTCCACAACTCTTTGAACCCTCGCGTCAATGGATTGCTAGAAGAGTCCCGTATGCCATCTCTGCGGACAATACCAACCACCACATCGTAGACGACTCGGTGACTCTCTGCAATAGCTTCAAATCGTGCATAAAGAGTCCAAAGCAGGTCAGTGAGAACACCACTTCGCAGCTCGTCGCTTTCAGCGGCCACGCTCCGTTTTCCTTCCTTTCTGGCCGCATAAGCACGCATAATGCTGGGATGCCGCTGTGCAACCTCATTGTTGGACTTTTCGACAACTCTGTATAGCTCTACAGGTAGACGCTCGTGGATGGTGTCTACTGCAATATCGAGACGGTTCATCTTGTTGAGTGCTTCCACGATAAGTCGAATGTACTCGAATGTGTCTGCTTCTGGGTTGCGCTGCGAATCATCCACCATCGGTTCAGAGGTATCCAGATCAGATAGAAACTCGTAGAGTCTGCGCGCTCGTGCACTTGCCTGGCCGCGCTCCACCCCTTCGCCCTTTGGTTGGTTCTGCGCGTACACTTTCCAGCGGTCCTCACAGTACGGCGACTTTAAGTACAGGTGGTTGTGAAGCTCTTCCAGAAGGATATCGGTCAGGGAATGTTCCTGGTTGCTCAGATAGGTGCGCAGTTCGCTCAGTGCGCCAATCTTCTCCATCTCTGATCTCCGAATCATTCGCAACGCGTCCTGCAGAATATCCACGGCGGTCAGGAAGCGCTTCTCAGATATACGGGCTTCAAGCTTGTCCGGGACGAGCTGCAACTGCTCGATGATGTTCAGCACTTGAATCATCTCATCGTAATTTTGCGAAGACGTTGCAAATTCCTTTAGCTCAGGCTTCGTAGTCGATAGGTGCGCTTTTGCCTGCGTCAAAGAGTCCTTGAGCGTCCTGACGCGGGTTTGGGAGGATTGAAGGCTAGACTGTATTTTGTGGAAAGTGCCGATGGAGCTGTTGAAGCCTTGATGGTGCTCGTTGACAATGGCCTTGAGAGCGCGCTGCATGTCCTGGTGCGTCTGCTTGAAGGTCGGATACTGGCCTGCAAGCCCCAACGAGCTTGAGTCCATGAGTTTCAGCGCGACTTCGACGGGCACGCAGTTCTCCGACGTCATAAAGTCCCAGTTCTGCCTGATGTACTTGAGCACCTCCTCCATCTGATGTGATGCCGGCCCATAGTTCTTATTCGGACTGCCTCCGCTTCTTGGTCTGCCTTCCCCGCTGCGTCGGTTCGCCCGCGAACGCTCGAGACTCGTCGGTCGCTGTTCCTGGGGAGCTTCCTCCTCCTCCTGTGCGAATCCGCCATAGCCGCCATAGCCACCAGGGCGCCGTGGCCTGTCTGCACTCGGGCGCTGTCGTTCTGCACTTGGTCTGGGTCTTTCTGCACTCGGCCGCCTGGGGTAGTCGTCCTCTCCGGCCCCGAAGCCACCGTAACCACCTTCGCGGGAGGAGTAGCCGTTCGTGTAGCCTCCGGATCCGTTCGTCCTGGAGCGGAAGCCGCCTGGCTCGCGCGACATGGCGCTCTATGGGTAGTGTGTGGGACCACAGGAAGACTTCAGTCGCATCACGTTTCTGGGTGTCGTGCGCTTCGCTACCGCATGTTTGAGAGCACTAGCGGGGAGCTGGACGTGGAAGCTTGAGGTAGGTGCGATGCGAGTGTAGCAGGTAGGTTGGGTTCACGGAAGGGGCGACTGTTCAAGTCTTGTGAGACGCCTAGAATTTAGCTCGGGTGCCAGTTCTTCCGTTCTTTACTTGTGTTCCTTTTCTAAGCTTCACATCCTTCTGTCGCGTTGCGGCGGCACCTCCGCGCGGCAGTGCCAAGAAGTGAGCTCCGCGCGCGTTTTTCCGCGCCGGTAGAGCTCATCGCCCTTTCCATTCTTTGTCGCGCCCATCGCACCTGTCGCGGCAGCCTCACCTGCTCTCTTCGCCCACTCCCCACGTCTCGGCGATGCTCCGGTAGCCTGCGCAATATACGAATTCCCCCATCTGCCCCCACGCGCCCCGGAGCGCAACACTCCAACATGGCGGCCGTACACAACAGCACCAACGGCGTGAACGGCGCGTCGTTCCCTCCGGCGCGTTTCTCCAAGGTGCCCGAATCGATTTCAGTCCCCGTCGCTGACGAAGATGGCATCGCCGACATCGACCTCGAGCTGGGTGACATGATTGAGGATGACCCGACCGAACTCCTCACATTGCTGGAAACGGAGCAGAGCGCCAAATCCACCTGGGTCACGGTCGCCATAGCATACGCCAAACACAAGAAGCTGGACGTAGCAATCGAGGTGCTCGCCAAGGCTATCCAGGTCTTCGCCCATGCGCGCAGCGACGACAAGCTCAGCATCCTCAATGCGACGTGCTGGCTGTATCTGCTCAAGTGTCGCGAGGCCCCGCGTGTCAATACCGGTGGGTGATTTGCTTTGGGAAAATCTAATCGAGTAGAGACTGATGGTTACAGACAACGACCCGGCAGTCCAGATCAAGGACCACTTTCTGCAGGCCGCCACCAGCGTGATCAACGATGCCTCGCGCATCAGTCCCTCGTACCCGCCCCTCTTTCTCGCGCGCGGCGTGCTCTACCTCCTCCGTGCCTCCATGGCGAAGCAGAATCCCTCCACTACAGGCGGCCCGAATGCTGTAAACACCGAGCGCATGGACACGCTGAAGCAGGCTGCCAAGTGTTTCGAGGATGCCATCCGGGCGTCAGGCGGCAGAAACCTCATGGCAAAAATGGGCAGGGCTAGGGTCAGCTTTTCCATGGGCAAATACGCAGATGCTTTGAAAGGATATCAGAACATCTTGGAGGGCTCGCCTGGCCTGATTGACCCGGACCCGCGCATCGGCATTGGCTGCTGCTTCTGGCAGCTCGGCTTCAAAGATGATGCCGCCACTGCGTGGCAACGTTCGCTCGATCTGAACCCTCAGTCAAAAGTCGCCATGACGCTGCTTGGCCTCCACACCTTGAGCAAGACGTCCAATCTTCCCGCGTCAGACCCCGATTTCCTCAAAGCAGTCTCAAAGGCCATTCCCGGCTTCATCGTTCCGTCTCTGAAATTGGACAACAAATATCCACTCACCTGCGTCACGCTTAGCAAGTGGTACAGGGGAGAAGTCGACAAGGTGCAAATACTGGCCCGGCGTGCCATTGATCTCACCGACGTCAATGCTATAGCCAGTGACGGCTGGTACCAACTCGCTAGATCCGAGCATCAGCATGGTGATGCAAACAAGGCGGCCGACTACTATCACAAGTCCGACCTCGCCCGTGGAGGCGATAATGCTGGATACATACCCGCCAAATTTGGGTCCGCTCAATTAAGGGTACTACGGCACGACTACGATGGCGCCAAGTTTCGGCTGGAGAAGATCTTGCAACAGCATTCGCCTGTTGTGGAGGCACAAACTCTCCTGGGTACCTTGTACGCCGAAGACGTCTTCTCCGGACAAGCAGCAAAGGATGACAAGTCGGCAGCACTGAAAAAAGCCCTAAAATATTTGGAAGATGTGCAAAAATCATGGAAGGATCCGAAGAGGAGGATACAGCCCGACCCTTCAGTTCTGCTCAATTTGGCTCGACTGTACGAGGCTGACCACCCAGAAAAGAGTCTCAAGTGTCTCGAAGAGGTTGAGCAGATCGAGATAAGCGAGATACTTGGGAATAAGGACTTCGAGTACATCAAGGACATTGAAAACGAAGCAGAGAAGAAGAACGCGCTTCGCGAGCTCTTGCCCCCGCAATTGCTCAATAACATGGCCTGTTTCCACTACCAAGCTGAGCGCTATCTTCCCGCACGAGAATTGTTCCAGGCAGCGCTTCAGGGTTGTGTCAAGGCAGCCGAGAGTGACGAGACGATCGACACGGATGCGCTTGTCACTTCAATCAGCTACAACTTGGGTCGCACTTATGAGGCTGAAGGCATGTTGGACGAAGCGAAGGATGTATTTGAAGGTCTGCGAAAACGTCATCCAAACTACATTGACGCACAGATCCGCCTTGCCTACATTGCCCTACGGCAACAACCCACAGACGAGGGCCCTAGAGCCGTCAAAGACCTCGTCAAAACCAACGAGGACAATCTGGAGGTTCGTGCACTGTATGGCTGGTACGCGAACAAGTCCAAGAAGCGAGGCGTTCCATTTCAAGAAGATCAAGAGCAGCGGCACTACAAGCACACGTTGCAAAAATTCGACAAGCACGACACATATTCTCTGACAGGCATGGGCAACATTCACCTCGCTATTGCCCGTGAGATGCGACGAGACACTGAGCAGGACAAGGAGAAGAAGCGGAAAATGTACGAGCGCGCTGTCGAATTTTTCAATAAGGTGTTGGAGCTGGACCCGCGGAACGCGTATGCAGCACAGGGCATCGCAATCGCTTTGGCAGAGGACAAAAAGGATCATTCGACCAGTCTTCAAATCTTCACGAAAGTCAAGGAAACTCTCAAAGATTTCAACGTGTATATGAACTTGGGACACACGTTTGGCGAACTAAAACAGTATGCTCGCGCAATCGAGAATGTAAGTACGACATCAGCCATTATCATCACCTACTGACACACCACAGTACGAGATAGCGTTGTCCAAAAAGCCGAACGATCTGAATATCATAGCATGCCTCGGCCGCGCCTGGTTCATCCGTGGGAAATCTGATCAAAGTCTCTCCCACATGAAGACTGCGCTCAATTACTCCCAGCAGGCTCTCAAAATCGCCCCCAACCAAAACCATTTCCAGTTCAACGTCGCCTTTGTCCAGTTCCAAATTGCTCAACTCGTCTATACCCTCAAGGAGACCCAACGCACGCTCGCTGACGTCGAAGAAGCACAGCTGGGTCTAGAAGAAGCAATCAAGATGTTTGAAAGTGTCGCTACCTCGGACTCTCCGCCCTACCCCAAGGACGACATCATCCAGCGCGCAAACATGGGTCGCAACACAATGGCTAAACAGCTTCAGCGGAGCCACGACAAGCAAGCTGAGTACGAGAAGCAGAATGCGGATAAAATACAGCAAGCGCGTGAGGTGCGCGAAGCCGAGTTGAAGAAGAGGGAGGAGGCGAAGCGCAAGGAGAAAGAGGAGCAAGAGGAGCGAGCACGCAAGATCCTAGAGGAGCGCCGCAAACTCGAGGAGCGCGATAGAGAGTACATGGAGCGCCGCATCGAGGAAGAGCGGCGGCGCCAGGAGCTCATCGACGACAGCGAGATGCGCAAATCGGAGCGGAGAGTCAAGGGCAAGGGCAGCAAGCGCAAGAAGAAGGGCGAAGACGATTCGGAGACGGAAGCGGGTGGCTCGGACTCGGACGCTAGCGCTAAGCCGCGTCGTAGGAGGAATAAGAGCACGGGGGCTTCGGGCACGGATGGTGTCTCGGATGAAGAGCGTCCTAGGACTAAGAAGAGGAAGTTGGCCCGTAAGGGCGAGCCTGTGGGCAAGTACAAGTCCTCGGAATTCGTTGCCTCGGACGACGAGGACGAGGAGCTCCCGGATGCGCCGACATCTGCGCCAGCGGATGAGGACGCCGCGGATAAACCTGATAGCGAGAGTGGCGATGAAGGTGTCACGGCGCCGAGGGGCGGTGGACGGAAACGCGTCGTTGATGACGAAGATGAGGATGACGATGTTGCAGCGCCGGCAACGGCTCCGTCGGCAAATGGCGAGGTGGCACCGGCTGCGGTCGACGACGACGAGGACGAGTAGTCCTCTCCACTTTGCGCGGGAATTCCCCTTTTGGGCATTTATCTACATTTTCTTGCATTAGCGTCGAGGTGTTTTGGGTGCGTCGATCGGTATGGATGGGATATTTGTATACCGGATTTTCAAAAGGGAATGTGCATAGTATGTAGGTCTCAACAGACTAAGTCCTGGATTGTGATGATTCATCCGGGATGCACTCGTGGTTGTGATGGTGATTGACTCGTGTGTAACGTGGTATATGCAGTGATGGTGCGGCTTGGAAGTGGACTATGGCGGACCTCCTCAGAACAGAAATAATGCGTATGGAGTTGACCTAGACCAAAAATGAGAGCGAATAATTCTTGTCCCAAGTTTTTAACTCGCCGCTATGAGGTTACACTCCTCCGGCGTCGCCATCTCCCACTCAACGCCCAATTCCAGCAGGAAACTCAACCGATCCTTCCAAAACGCGGCTTGATGTTCCAGGAACACCAATGTGATACGGTGGTGAATCCCCTTACTCGCTGGACGGGGCAGCCGTGTAAGCGTCAAACCTTGCCATACCTGATAGACAAATTCCTTTAAATTCATTGCTATCTTCTTCGCCTCCTTTTCATTGCATTCAGGTCCCAACGTCCAGTGCACCGCAATGCGGACATTAATCTCCGGCTTCAGGCGGAGCCGGAGAAGCGTCGTTTGCAGAAACGTTTTGGCGGTTCGGTCGTCGCTTGTGCAGATTCCGTCTGTGAAGATCCAAAACCGTTTCCCACGTGCAGGGAGATTATAGCAGAGAGTCGAGATACCGGTCCTGAGGATTGTGTCGTGCAGAGGCGCCGTCCAGCTTCTCCGTGCGGTAGAGGTCCGCTGATGCTCTATGTCGAGCGAATACACTACGTCGATAGCCTTGAGCAACGCTAGTAGGTAGTATTTAGCATCGTAGTAGTGGGAAAAGTAGTAAGGGGTGGAGTAGCCGGTATATCTGAGCGCCTCCCAGTTTGCGAAAAGAGTAAAAACTTTTGTAGCGCTGCGGACGACGAACGCGGAGCTTGCGTCGTTTTCCCAGACGGGGCCGTTGCGGAGGAGCGCCAGGGCGCACGAGGTGTCTTCGTAGTATATCCAGTGGTCGCGGTGCAGGAGCCGGTGGTATTTCGAGTTGTACAGAACCGAGCCGTCATAATGGAGGACGTCACGAGTTACGAGCTCGTTATAGATCATGTGGCGGATCTCTTGGGGTAGACCTCGTTGTTCTGGTCCGGGAAAGAAACTCACCGACGACGAGGAGCCTTTGGAGAGAGGTGTGCAGGCGCGTTTTTTGCTAGACGACGGCATATCCTTGGCTTTCTTTCGCCATGTCTGCGATTTTTTCAAGCAGCTTTTTTCATTGTCTGCGGGCGGTGCAGCCATCGCGAAGGTTGAAGCTGCGTCGAAAGGTACCTAGGTACGGTCGAAGATGCAACGCAGCGAGAGTTCGCAGTATCCACGCGGACACCCGGGACTGAGATAATATGTTTTGCGTCTCGCAGTAGTTTCGGGGTTCGTCTGCGTTCTTCGCTGTTGCTTCTTTATGTCGTCATCCACAGAAAGGAGCGGCGGGCTCAATATGAGAACTAGCGAGCTTTGTAGAGGTTTAAAGCGTATTTGAGGGCGTGAAAGTGGAAGTTCCAGAGGAATGAGGAGTAAGGTAAGACTTCTAAAGTTTAAATGCAATTTGAAAGGGAACGTGTAACGTGTAACGTGATTCGTCTACCCCAACAGTTTGTACATCGTCCCAACCACAGGCCACGTTTTCAACGTCGCTGGTCCCCTCGACCGTTCTCATCTCGCATGTGGTTAAATTTACGACACAGATATCACTATACCACTAAAACGGACGTAAAAACGCAAGCTGAAAGAAGGAAGGCAAGTTCAATGATAACAGTAAAGCGCACCTGCAGCATCGCGAACACCGTTCGTTTCTTGCCTGGATGGTTCTAGTGTCCCACGGTGGAGCTACGGTTTCTCAAAATGGGCAGGCACGCGTTTCGTCTCTGCCATCAATGTTAGTTGCGCGCAATTCCGCATATCCCGTGGAAGCTCCATACAGATATGCCCATAGCTATCAGCCTCCCCAATCACCGAACGACTCAGCAGCAAGTGAGCCGTTCGCAACGTTGAGCAGTCTCAAACGGATATACATATCACCTTAACAGAGGCGTATATATATTATTTTAAGGAAGTGAATTTAGTTGAATCAAATAAAAACTCCGTTCTTTGAGCCAGCACCTTGAAGTGGCTTTTAGTTTTGCTACTTTTTGGGAGAAGAAGAGGGATGAGGGCACAACTCATTCACTTAACTTAGGAGGGGCTATGAAGGCCGCCTGTTCGAGTCCGCGTTAGGACGACAAGATTTTTTTTTTGCACAATACCAATCTCATTTGGAGCTTCGCAAGCTTCTGCTGTAAAACGCATGAAGAAGAACTCCATTTGTCCTGAATAGCTTGATTGCACAATGCTAATAATAGTATGATTGCGAGGACGAAGGAGGATCAGTCACTCATTAAGGTTCCTCCCTCCTCTCCGCCCACTCAACCCACCGCTTAACCACCTTGTCCACGCCCTTCAATCCCTCCTTCGTAGCGTCAACCTCAAACCACTCTCTATGCTCCTTCCCGCACACCTCGCACTTCTTCATAACGCGCTGACTCGCAAGCTCGATATGAATCAAGCGCTCCACGCGATGCGCGTGCGGGACTTTCCTCACGCCGTCCGCCACGCTCCCAGACGGGCGCTGAGTATTGTAGCTCGGGCGTCGCGAATGCGCTGGGGAAGCCTGTGGCGACGGCGACGGCGTTGACGGCACGTACGGGTAGTACCGCACAAGGGAGAGGCTGTAGCCGCACTGGCGCGTCCATTCGTGCATGCGGCGTGTTACGTTGTTGGCGCGACCGATCTTGAGAAGGATGGTGTTTTTCTCGTCTGTGCCTGTGGCTGCGTTGCCTGAGCGGCTGCGCGTGGTGTCTGGGCGGGGCCGCTGCGGTTGCTTGACCGAATACTGGCGTAGGACGTCTGAGGTACGTCGGCCTTGCTCGGGGCGCGTGGGTGGCGCGAGGAGGGTCGATGCCGTAGATGAAGGCGCAGGGCCGAGTGATTCTGGGGTCAGCCAGAAGATGTAGATGTAGCCTTCTTCGTCTTTCTCGGAGATGGGCTTCGATAGCTCGACAAGCAGCGCGGATGCTGTCTGGGGCGAAGCAGTGCTTGGGATGTATGAAAGGAGCATTGAGGTTTCTGAGGGTCGCGAGGACTTGTTAAGCGGTCGAGCGAGCTTTTCGCTGAGCGGCTTTTGTGCGGGCGCATTGGTGGCAGTTGAACGCGGCGCCGAGCTGGGAACTGTGCTGTTGCTCGGTCGACTTTGATGCGTTCGTGGAGGAGCTTGCGGTCTTGGAGCCTCAGACATCTGAGGAGCTACCGGTGGGTTTGGCTGCTCTTGATCCCGCCTCTTGTGCCTCACTACCTCCACGTAGTCGTCATCCGCCGAACCACAGCACAGTGATGCCCAGAAGCTTTGTTTCTTTCGTTGTGGTCGTACTTCTGGCCGTTGGCTGGTACGTCTTCTTCTCTCCGCCATGACGTCGCTCGGAACCGACATCAAAGGACCCTGGACTTGATCCCATGTTGGCGGTCTGTTGATGCGTTTCTGAGGCCTCCCCGCCGAACCTTCTGTTCTACTCTGTCTCCGTCTCCGCTGCGGTGCAGGTTCTGGCTCCCCGACATCTAGCACTCCGAGTCGAGCAACCAGGGTGTCTATACTGTTCCGTTCCCGCAGAGGATATATCTGCGTGTCCTGCCTGTTCGGCCCCGTAGCATTCGCAGCCATAAGATGCTCTGCCTGATCCTTATGTTGCCAACAAAAGAAGGCCGCTGCACCCGTCTCTTCATCATCATCGTCGTCACTAATCACTGACGCGACCGCCAACACACCGCCGTCATGTGAAGTATCTCGGGCATCGATCGCGCGTCTACACGGTCGCCCCGACTTGGTGATACCTTTACAGGTTGTAGCCGGGTTTCGCGAGTCCGAGCGAGGAATGAGCGATTCCGGCGTTCGTCCGGTAAAGAATGCCATTGTGGGTCTCGTGAGTTGACGCTCTGGGTATGTTGATGCCTACGGTGAGATCAGTGCAGATATAGATATGTCCGCGAACGAAAGTGAACAGGCGGTGAGAACTTTCACAACAGACGTCACGGCGGCATAGCGTAGGTAAAAGAGGGAACTTCGGAAAGGGGATCAAGGTATATGATGCATTTTGAGGCTATGTAGGCGCTTAAGCAAGCATGCTGTCGCGCCGTGTGGATGAAAAGTGGATGGCGGGGTGTTGACTCGAGTTCAAATCGCGTGGCAGGCGCGTGGCTCAGTCGGGCGCCACTGTGGCTGAATACTCGCTCAACAGCCTATCAGGAATGCGACTGTAAACGACGGCGCTCGGAGGGTGCTGAATTGCCTAACCGGGAAGTTTCATCCTGGGAAACAACCCTCTCATACGTAGAAGAAGAATGCAGAAGTGAATACTTCAGCATAGAGAGTCATGTAACTCAAAGGTGTATAGCAGGTTAAGGCTCCCCGAAATTCTGCCACACGCTCTCCCACCGAGATAAGCAACGCTCAGATCTCCGCGATAAAAAGCACGAAAACATCAACGAAGAAGACTTGATGGGCGCCCGTGAGGCAGCATAAGCTCACTGCGACGAACGTGGATTAACGATATGGATGCTTCGAGACCAGTGCCACCCGTTTCTTCATACGTTGACATTGTACAGTATTGCAGTCAGACCAGCATAAGACTGCCGACGCGGCGAATGATCGCTCTCACGGTCTCACTGAAGGTATAGCTTTTCAAGGGCACTAGGTATAAAGGATCCAAAACATGTAGTGTCATGTGGTTAGGGTCGCTCAGATATTC
Organism: Bimuria novae-zelandiae CBS 107.79; assembly: GCA_010015655.1. Classification (NCBI taxonomy): domain Eukaryota; kingdom Fungi; phylum Ascomycota; class Dothideomycetes; order Pleosporales; family Didymosphaeriaceae; genus Bimuria; species Bimuria novae-zelandiae. The sequence continues at coordinate 282,739 of ML976745.1, forward strand.
GACTATTCTGTGCCAAGCAGGGTGGCTACACAGCTGGGGAGACGTGGTCCAAGCAGTGCAGCATGATTTGTAGGTGAGAAACCGAGGTAACTACTGTAGCATAATTGTACGAAGCATGTAATGTTTGACATATAGCCTTCTCCGCTTTCCATGAAGTCGATGCCTGGGTGAACAATAGGCGAGATTGTATGAAGTTGGTTGTCTGCGTACGACACACTACTGCTAGAAGTCGTCCAGTCATTCGAGCATGCTTCTCTTGTCCGTGCAACTACCATCGTGTTGTCGTTGGCTGAAAAGATTCGTTGCGGTGATGCAAGCCCGCCACAAAATGATAGCTTATCGTCAGGAGCCGATCTTGAGAGCGGACCCATCCACGATGGGCGAGGACATCCTGGTTAATCTGTGTATGAGCATTGGGTCCAGTCACGTTCAAATGAACATTGGAAGCAATGTCGATCCGTGGTTTAGATACGTTGGTAGATTTGGGTCGATAAGCTCTTTGTCTCCTACAACAAGTGTTATAATTCATGGCCCCCTCCATGGGGACCCCGGCTTAGTACTAATCGTTTAATTTTGACTTGGGACTTCATAGGTGCCTGTTGAACATCGCGGGGACGGTACTGTCGATCCCGGTCCCGCGTCACCGTAAGCCCGCGCTGACTGCGTACATTTCCGCAAGCGATGGAGTACGATTCTGTTAACGCGAAACGTGAGTCCCACGTATTTGAACGTATATCGTGGATGTTGCCAGTTGATGGTGTGGTTTCATGTCGTGAACCGTCGCGCCATGATCGAGCAACGAATCGGCGTTCGGCGCTCTGGAGATCACGTTATTATGCTTTGCAAAAGACCGTACTGACCCACTTCTAGCGTATTTTGAGGCACGACTAAGTAGATTCAAGTATAGCTAACCTTGTCCTTTTTTTATAGCTATATATCTTAATAACCTTTTTATAATAAATTTTAAAAACTTAGTAGAATATAGAGTTAAATTACCTCTATACTAAATAAAATTTCTAGAGATATCGATACAGAGATCAAGGAGATAAAAGAGAAAACAATATTCTTATCTCTGATTTGCTGTGCGGGTGGGTCGGTACGGTCTTATGCAAAGCATCAATAATAAAATTGGAGGGAGCGCTTCATCCCACGATTTGTTTGATCGCCAACATGTTCATCTCACGACCCACATGAGTCCATGTCTTTCATCTCGCCAAGCAACATGACGATCCCCAAAGCACACAAGTCTAGAACGGTGGCGTTCGGGGGAGCGTTGGAGAGGCTCCACGAAATTGACGGTCGCCATGTGCGGTCCACCTCGGGCGGCCCGTAAATTTCCACAGGTGTTGACCGTAGATGAGCAGATTAGGCATATGTAGGTAGCGGTCGTCGCTTTCTCTCGGTTCTTCTAGCCTCACCTCAGGTCTCTCACACTCATTTTCACTTTTGCGAGCCGCTGCGCTGTGCTTCCATTCGTTGTATCTATCTGTCTTCACCTCGGGTCCCATAGACTCGCATTCGCTCTTTTAGCAGATTCAACTTCATTTTTGCACTCTTTACAACGCGCTAGTGCGTTTGCTCGAAGCATCAAGACCTTTTTTGTTGTCACCGCATACGCTCAACCACAATCCAACCACAACATCAGTCGCCAACATGAAGTCTTTCGCGGCGATGCTGCCCCTCGCGGGCCTTGCTCTTGCGCAAGGACAGTGCGCACCCGGTATTACCTACACGGTAACGTCGACTGCGAAGGTCACCGTCACCGTACAGCCATCGTCGTACGCCGCGCCGTCCGAGATTGTCACTCCGGCCACCCAGGAAACGAAGCCGTTGCCCACATCAGATGCTCCCTACTATCCCATTAGCAATTCCACCACCAACGGACCTTCCGGTACCGGTACCAACTATCCTACACATACGCCTCACGTTCCCTCCACCTTTGATACCTATGTGCTGCCGAGTTCAGACCTAGTCTCATCCTCCACTTCAAGCAAGAAGATCAAGACCGTCTATATCGTTCCCTCGCTAGTGGAGGAGACCCCTTCGAGCTCGCCAGCCGCTGCTGCTCCGACCAAGGCAGCTCCCGCTCCCGTTGAGTCTTCCCCAGTTGCTGCTCCCGTCGAGTCCGCCCCGGCTGCCGCGCCTGTAGCCGACACTTCGTCGGGGGCTACGTCGAGCGCAGCTGGCTCGGTTAAGGGCGAGGCTTCATTCTATGGCGGAAACATCGCTGGCGGAGCTTGTTCATTCAGTGGATACACTATTCCCTCCAACCTCTTCGGAACCGCATTCGGAGGAAACTGGGATGCCACGAAGTGCGGTGTCTGTGTCGCGGTCACCAACGCTGCCGGCAAAACGATCAAGGCTATGGTGAGTACCCTCCACGCCAGTCCCATGCCTTCAGAACGCCAGCTAACCAATCCCAGGTCGTCGACCAATGCCCCGAATGCGCCGCCTCCAAGCTAGACCTCTTCGAGTCGGCCTTCACCCAGCTCGGCACCAAGTCCGCCGGCATCATCCCCATCTCGTACGACATCGTGCCCTGCGGCATCACGTCTCCGCTCGTCCTCAAGAACAAGGAGGGTACCTCACCCTACTGGTTCAGCATGCAAGTCATGAACTCCAACGTCGCCGTGTCTAAGCTCGAAGTCTCGACCGACAGCGGCAAGACCTGGAAGTCCACCACGCGCAGCGCGTACAACTTCTTCGAGAACCCCGCCGGCTACGGCACGAGCAGCGTGGACGTCAAGGTCACGGCTACGAACGGAAAGAGCGTTGTTGTGAAGAATGTGAGCGTCGCGCCGAACGCGAAGATGACGGCGGGTAGCAACTTTTAAGCTTTCAAACAGGGTTGAGGGATGGAGAGGCTTGTTGGATGTGCTTGGATTCATGATGAACTTACTTCTGATGTTTAACTTCTAGTATGCTTACCCTTCTTCTATATGTGTTAGCTATGCTTTCACCTTTTTCTCAGGCGGTGTTTGAGCATGTAGCTCCTAGGCCTGCAATTAGAATAGATGCCTCCACGAGGCTGTCGTTACGTCATCGATTCCCGTCATGAAACCATCCTGCGGAAGCCATGTACAAGCCGAGAGCTCCCAGCGTCTCGATCCATCAGCATGTGTGTGACTGATTCGAGTTTCTCTTATGCTTGAGCTGTAAGAGGGGTGCTCGTCTTACTTGGAATGGTAGCAAGATCAGTTGACCGAGTGTCTCTGCCATCATTACCACGCGAGTTGATTGACTGCTACTTTTGTGCGCATACTACGTGCTTACCAATCGAGCCTCTTATATCAATCATGACTGGGGTCTTGCAGTGCAGGTGGACATGGTGCTCTCCACCCGAGCAGGGTTCCCATCAAGGCCACTCAAGTGAAGATGTGGTGGCTGGTATACCAGCCGCCCGAAAAGAATCCAAACGAGGCCAGAGACGTAAATAGAAGTGAGATGCATGGCGATGTCCTTCACAATTTGTTGCCTTCATAATCTGCAGCCTGATAGATGAGCGTGAATGAACTCAACCTGGCCTGCGATCACAGTCCTCGAGCCGCACAACAAGTCTACGCTGAACATCCTGTAGTCATCGCCGGATTGGGTCATTTGAAGTAGCAGTCCCTTCGGTCATCGACAATCATTGCCCTATCGGTAATCCTAGTGCTGCTCGTGCTCAGCACCGGTGTAGTCTCGTATCCACGGGGGCACAAGTTCAAGATATCGATAGGAGAATTGATTCGAGGGTGCGGGATATCATTGATGAAGATCCTGCCAGCCATACGATCCCTCGTCCGCGTTCTTATTTTGGACGTACAATATGCTATCTTGCCTTGGGCATTCGTGCTTCAATACGGCCCATGAAGGAAGTATGGTGCGAAGCCAGGGGCGCAGTGCGCATGCGGGTCTGGGGCTCGTTCGGGGTGGGCCGCATATTCGGTATGTCGACCGCTCAAGTGGGCAGCGAATGCGAGCTTGAAGTATGCATGCGGTGGAGCTGCTCACTTTGATTCGGCTTAGTGCGCGGTCAAGGGAAGAGTAAACCCTATAGTCAGCCCTGCCATACACAGCACTCTCAGATTTTGGGTACTGACCCACTAGGTCAACTGTGATGGCGCAGCCCTACGAGTCTAAAGGGTACGGCCGTAGATAGCCGTCTTTTCGTAACGCACGAGATTCGGACATCGGGGATGTTCGCTGTGGACCTGAAACGCGGCCGTTGATGAGCCCTTGCCAACCTTAAATCTATCTGAGGTACCCGGGGTAATCCTCCCGTCGGATGGGCGCCACTGGTCAGGCACCAGATTCTTGCAGGAATATGCGGCATCGCGGGTCGCTCACTCGTTTGCGTCCGCATCCGTCGCCAAACGTCGTTGACATGATACAAACTCCAGGGCTGAACGCCGGAATAGGCAAGATCGGTGAGACCACCGACCGACAAGAGTTAGATGCTAGCTTAACGGGCCCGCTCAGATCGCAAGCTGCTGCTGAGCTAAGTGTCTAATGCAGGTACGTTTGCCCGACCAGGTCCGAACAAGCAGAAGCTTGCGCTGCTAAGCGGCGAATCGCGTGAGCGTTCCTACGATTAGGTAGTATGCACATCATGATTATGTCAATCTTTCGCGACTCGCGGTTTGCAGCGCCAAGAACATACCAGTGTCGACTTGTGGAGGCTTTGTTTGATGTGGGAACTAGCCTGGGGCCGTTGCTCGATTAATCCATGAGATGATGATTTGTGGGAAGCGTGCATGGAGAATCGCAGGGGTACTTTTTCGCCTGCTATTTTCGGCCCCTGCAGCGATCGTAAACCAAAGCATGCTAAGCGACACTTCGGGGGCACCTTATATGGAAGTGCGTATAAGCTCGTAATGTTTAGAGGATTCCAGTTTTGGCGCCAATCAGGTCGTCAGCGTTCCTGAAAATAAGGCAGAAGATGGGGGCTGTGTGGTCTGCCTCCACATACAGTCGTGATTCCAGTACGAGAAACCGCATTTCCCGTAAAAAGGGACGATGGAAGATTTGGAATCGGCTCCAAGTCGGAGCGGCACATATTGAGAGTGACAGTTAAACATAGAATTCGACGTGCAGATATGCCACGTGCTGGGAAAACCAAATAGATACGGAGCAGTGCTATTCCAAGTCAGCCCCATACTCGTTTATGCGTGTGATTGTTTTCTCAGAGATTCCATCAATTGTTTCTGCGGCCGGGTCTTTTGTACGACCCCCGGACTTTATGCATGGCCATTGTTATTTCTCCTCCCCCACAGTGCCTGCGGCCGTCTGGGCCGAAACACCGGAGGAGTTCGCCCGGCGTCGCGGGAGCTTGCGGGTCAAAAGCAGGCCACGGGGGGTCTGCCTCACAGTCTTTGGACAGAGCCGTGATTGTGAAGGAGGTTTCGGCGTCGATTCTCCAGCCCCAAGTAATGTTGGAGCAGTCTCAGGGCGAGCCTTGATTTAAGAAGACCCAGGCAGCGGTATGAACGCACACTTCGCATGCCACCTTCCTGCAGCATGCAGGACCCTCTGTCTGCGTGACTGTACCTTCGAGGTTTCGTACCTCATTTTTGAGGCCGGATGATCCTCTGGGACCGGACCAAGTTGGTTGTTCGTAGCAGTATGTCGAGTGCTCTTGTGAGTCACGTCCGCACACATTGCATTCAGCTCCAGGGAACAGTTTGCAGAAAGATAAATCATATGAACAGTCCAGCACATTCCGTCGCTGCATGGAATCCTCGATACTGTCGGCTGTTGATTCCGGAGTGCAATTTGTTACGCTGTCAGCAGGCGCCTTGGGAGAGCCTTGGCAGCAGAATGTTCATGTACTTTCCCACTGATTAGTCCAACAGCGCGGTACAGCAGAGGGTCTGTCAATTTGTGACGTTGTGGTAAGACTTCATGTGGCAAGTGGTAAGACAAGAGTCGGGCCGCTGATGTGCGGATCCGGCAGGAGACATTGTGTGGAAATGAAGCTGCAGGAACGGAAATGAGATCCAGCAATCATTGCATGCAGATCAGCGACAATCAACGAGTTGTTGTATGGCCAAAAGCAGTGAAGTCTTACAGAATCTGATAGGACCACTAGAGGCGTCGCCAGATACTTGCTTGATCGGTCAGTGACGATTGCGTTAGAATGCAGCTACCCTTCAGTGTTCACTAAGGCAGGTACAATGGCGTTATTGCCATAATCTCGCATGTGGTAAGACTTATAGTAAATGCGACAACCAAGATCGTTACATCCTCCCCAGTCGGGCGACTTTCGGTTACCACTCCGGATCCTTCGAAAAGGCCTCTCCATTGGTCGCGGGAGTCTGGCCGCGACGCAAGGCCTAGGGGTAGGCCAGTCGCACAGGATGGAGGTTTCATGGGACGGAGTCGACGGACTTCGGGGACACTCGTTCAGGCTCTACGAGAGGTCGCTTTAGGGACACATGAGAGTGGTGGCCGACGGCGACAGGGAGGAAAACCTGGGAAAAGCTTGATCAAGAGCCGCACGCACAACCCCATGCGGCGATCCTAAGGGTGCCATCGTGCAGCCATGATTGTGGGTGCGCACTGCCGCTTCGGAAAAAAATAGACATCGCGAGTTTCCTTTCGTGGACCGACCGGGGCTGCGCCCCCACTCGCCAGCAACGCTTGGCACAGTGACACACACGCCTACTCCCTAACGATTTCGCTAACCATGTACAATCCCGGCACCACACCACCGCTGACGTGGGTCAGCACTCCAGCACTTCTCTTCTCAACCGCCATCCCGAGGAGTGCGAAACTTCCCTGTTCTGGCCATGCTAGACCGTGACTAAGAGCCCCTAGGGCGTGGCTGGCGACAAAGTATGGAAACCCCCGTGGCAAGCACTCTCACGCCAAGGTCTACAGTCACGTATTGGCGTATATGCAGGCCAAAAGGTAGCAACGCCTCCTTCTACTCATGGACGGTGGACGGACCAGCAGCAAATTAAGCTCATGGCCCGCTTCCAGCATCGCTGGCGGTCAGTGCTTGACCTGGGGTACCCGTCTCGGGACTTGGCGGGCTAGAGCACCGTCAGAATCAGCCTTCCTCTGGTGGGCAGCCTGAGCGTATATACTCCTTCTCTCATGCGTTTCATCTTTCTTCGGCACACAGAGCTTCTCGTTCCTTTCTATTTCAGTCGGCGACCGGGGTCCTACTAGTCACTGTTCTCCACACTCTCAGTACAGCTTCACGTGTAGACTACCGACATCCGACTTCACGAGGCTATACAAGCCCGATACGGGTATCGGCCTACACTTTACGGACCCTCGAACATACCATAAGTTCTCCCAGTCCGCAACTTCACAGTCCCTACAGCAATCTCCGGATCTACGGACATCACTGGGCAGCTCTCTACTCAACTCCATTTAGCAACACATCACAACAATGGACGCAGACAGGCGACTCGTCAAGGCTCTGGAGGCCGCTAACGATGCTCTCCAACATCTTTCCATGTCCCCGGACTTTGGATGCCTGGACTGCACACATATCGATCGTCTACTTGCTAGGGTAGTGGATCTACCAACAGAGGGAAACCAGAGGAACAGCAGGCGCAATCTCTTGGTGATACGGCAATGGATGATTACAGAAGGACCCGGAGTGGTGTTACTTGAGGTGCTGGGGCAGCTGTACTGGCGGTTGGGAGAGCTCAACGCGAAGCAGTTTGAAAAGTTCAAGGCAACACTACAAACACAACAGCCCTACCTGTCCCTCGTTCAGGATACAGGAGCAGTTACACTTGTGGTCCAACGAATCCGCCACATCCAAAGATCCAAGGCCGAGGCTTGCCAGGACTTCCTATGCGAACTCTCGGACCTGACTGGCACCAAAGGTACGCCATTACCATACACAAGCTTAATGATTTACACTAACTCGATGTAGTCGACTCACCAATGGCAGACATGGATATGCTGCGAACAAGATCGAGCAGCCCTTTCTCGCCTTCGCACTCTGCGCATCACTCCGTCCATTCGTTCGATAGCTCATCTTCCCAAGAAGAGGCATACACGAGTCTAGTCAAGTATGTACCTGATAGCAGTCTCTCCAGTGGAGATCTGGAGCAGTTACTGTTCGACTTCTTCCTCAACGGCATCTGTCCGGGTCGTACCCCTGCGACCCAAACCAACACCTACGTTTCCCTTCTTCAGACGGCAAACATGTGCGAGAGCACCAAGTATGCTCTTCTGAGTCTCAGCGCGTCATACATTCGCGAATATCTCCACTCGGATAAGGAGCGCTACCACCAGGCTGAACTCTATTACTCTGCACAGGCCTTTCAAACCCTTGGCCAGCAGATCAGCAACGGTGAGAACTACGATGCTGCTCTATCGACGGCTATGCTTCTGATGCATCACGGTGCCATCAACGACTCCGACGAATCCGGCTTGTGCTGGTCTGTTCACGCCAACATCTTCGACATCATCCCTTCCGAATTCATCGACCACTCATCAGAGCCAGCTCTCTACATGCGAACCCAACTCGTACTTGCACGTACTGGACAGACTGCTCATAGTATTCAAAACGCTCCTTTGCCTCAGTCTCTGGAGACTAGCACCAGGCTTGACGCAATGCCCAACGGCGATGCGCAGAAGATCTGCAGCATCCTGGGCATGTCTCCTCAGCTCGTCTTCCTCATCTCTTCCATCAACTCTCTAGCGACCGAGAACGGACCAAACAAACACATGTACGCCCAAGTGCAGGAAACGCAGCTGCAAAACCTCAGGCAGTGGACTCCGGAACCCCAAGGTGATGGACGCGACATCATTCTCGCTACCGCAGAGGCTTTCAGGCTCGCTGCACTTATCTACTTGCGGTGTCGCTTGTATGGGTAAGTCAAAATCCTGTCATACTGCACGCGACGCATATTCTGACAATGGTGACAGTCTGACGCGCTTCAACCCCGCCATCATGGAGCTCAACGATGCGCTGACCGCCGTTCTCTTCTCCCTTCCTGTCAAGGGTCATCTCTACACCGCGATCTACCCTGTGTGGCCTGTTTTCATCGCCGCAGTCACGGCCAACTCCGACAAGCGTGACTGCCTCTACCAGCGCGTGGTGCCCATCCGCGAGGGCGACAAGAATACTCTCCCCGCTGTCCTCAAGCGCGTCTCGGGCATGCGCATCTGGCTTGCGAAGCAAGACCCGAACTCTCTTATTCGCGATGGTTGGTGGGACGAGATGCTGCTCCCGAGTAGCAGCACCATCGCCATCCCAGCCAACTGCCTCTTGTGCCTCGGCTAATTCTCCTTCCTCCCTCCGCTTTCTACTTGTCTGTATTTCTCTTCGCTGTATATTCTTCACGGCCTTTGTTTCCTTCTGTTTATACCCCTACAACTGCGCAACGCGTTGTATTATGACTGCATCTATGGCGTCGGTGGCTCGTTCTCCGCATTTTCAAGGCTGCATTCTGAGCGTTTACAAAATTCTGGGTTTCTTAGATCAATGGCTGTCATGGCTGACTGGGCTTTACGAGGACCGGAAAGCCTCGCATTGTATATGGTTTCGTTTACATCTTTTACTGTCTATACTATCTATTCTATCTATCCTATTGTTTATACCAGTCAGAATCTTTACCACGATCACTCCAACGTTTCCCCACTGCTCCGAATCAGCCCAAACCCCCTCTCCTTAGTCTTCGACGCGCAAACCTCACGCACAGTCAGATTCCCCGTTCCCTCAACCACCCACCGTCAGCCTCGCCCCAGACCCGAAGTGGCAAGACGCCATTCAACAGCCATATCCCTGCTCGATACCCGCACCGTGCACGCTTCGGGAATCCTGCAGGTGCGCTAGCCTGAACGGTGCTTTGGCGAGTAGAATGTGTATTTTCGGTTCGCCTCCGCTTGCACGCAGGTTCGGGTACGTGCATGCGCATGCTTACTGCGTCGTCGTGGTTGGAGTTATCTGTTTCCAGCTCCGTTCAAACTGAGAGGAGGACTAGTGATGCTGATGCGACGAAGCGAGCTAAATGAGGTCGAGACGTGAAGGTCGAGACGTGAAGGTCGTGACACTGCGTCCGCGGACCCCTCGCTGCTTAAAGCACTTCCATAAAGCGCCGGGTCCGTAATAAAGGTTTGAGATTGTGATCTGCATCGCTCGGCAGCTTCCATTGAACAGCATTTGGCAGGCTCTCACTGTGATGAGCGGATTGCGCCTTGTTTGACGAGTCGCGCGTTTCTGGGTTTGAGGGATGTGCTGCTACAGTGCGCATGGGATCCTGACAGGGCGGGAGGTGAGGAATGCTTACGCGTCGTCGGGAGGACGTCGGTCCTCTGGAAATTCAATGGAGGGTGGCTGCGTAAGCGGAGGTCCTCCATGGAGCGTCGCTGGAGCGGAGGAAGCTTAACAGCTCGCAGTACGAAGCGAGTGGTAAAGCATTGTCGTACGGTTTTGTGAAGATTTACATCCATGGTATGGTGATCCGTTTGACGGACTGAACGACATGTATCATCCTGCCCTGTAATTGGAATGTTCGGCTGGCAGGTATAGTAATCGGGACACCCCTTAACCTTCGATCCTTCTTGCCCCTTCAGGTGAGAAATGCGAGAACAGTATCCTGCGGCATGTCAACAGTGGGTTTTTAGCTTGCATCATCAGAAGAACTTACGCAATGAAACCCACAAGTGCAACCCCAGCATTACACACGAAGATCAGATGCGTCTTTCCTATCTCGGCCAACGCGGCGAACACAAAGCCAAACACTGAGACTAGACATTGTTAGTTTGTTCGTCCTATAGCATACAATGTCATCCAGTCAATACTTACTGGTCGATAATCTCGCCACATTCTCTACGAGTGTGATACCGCTAAGTGCGTCCACACGGTCTTTGCTGGGAATCATCTGCAGGATGCTGCCCTTGGAAGCTGATCCGGTCCCAGCAGCGAGCGGGAGCAGCGCAGCTACAATGTACATCTGCCACCCTTCCGATACGAAGACGCAAAGGCCGGTGAGAATACCGTCTGCGAGTAAGCTACAGCGCGCATAGAGAAGGTCGAATGCGAAGTTTTCCTGCTGATCCTCGCGCTTTGGTGGATTAAGCGGCTCGATCTCTGCATCCATGGGATCCGCGATCTCGATCTCCCCGGGCGAACAACCCATGGTTTCTGTCTCCGGTTCAATCTTGGTTGGTTCCGTGCTAGTTGGTTGTAGCCATCTGCGTCCGAAGTTGATGATTCGAGGAAAGGCGAGCGACAGAAATAGGCCTCGGAGCGAAGAATACATGAAGATTAAGTAGCCGTTCGCAGAAGTGCCAAAACCGAACGCAGTCGTGGCGTACATCTGCAGAAGCGTATTGAGGTATCCGGTTGCAAGGATTGCCAAGAAGACTCCAATACCCAGCATCAGTGCACCGTACTGTCTGCTGGTCCGTCCATTTCGCAGAGTCCATTTCTGCGGAGCGAAGATCCGTAGCGGTCCAAAGAAGCGCATCAGCCCCGCAGGCTTCTCTTTCGCATCTGCAGCGTCTTTTTCTTCGATTGGTATCGCCGGTAGTGCAATAGCAACATATACGCAGCACAGCAAGAAGAGGAGAAGCGTCATCCGGAAAGGCGCGAGGATGCCGAATGCATCACCAACCAGACCTCCAACAAGAAACCCAACAGCCGATCCCATCATCATGCAGCCTTGGATCTGGCCCAGCGCTCCCGTCCTCTCATTCGGTTTGACAACATCGGTGATGAACGAGTTCAGTGCGAGGACATAGCCATTCGGGCCGCCCACGATCGTAATAATTTGACTCGCCTGCATGATAAGAATACCTCTACTCCCGCCCGTCATCGCGCCCCAATTCTGTATCGCGAGCCTTACCGCGGGCCAAAAGATCTGGATGAGTAGCGCTCTTTTGACTCCTAGCTTTTTGATACACCACGTAGCAACGAGCAAATTTGCAACGCCAAACAGCGTCGTCGACATCCCGATGATCGCAACCTCGCGTGCAGTGCGTGATTCGATTTGCCGGAGCGCACATCGGTCTTGTGGGGGGTTTCTCACGTTATGCTCGGTGTAGTACGCATCGCAAGCCATGACCCTGAAGATGTAAAGAATGCTGGTAGCATTTAGATTGCATGCCGGGGTGTTCAGAGCAAGATCGCTTACGGGACTTGGGTAACGCCAAAAGACAAAGATGTCTATAAAAATGTCATTAGTGAACATGTCAATTTTTTAAAGGTAAATTTGCTTACCACGAAGGCAGTTATGAGCGCCGGGAAGGCGCCCCGCTTCCTCCCCGCGGCGAACTGCTCCGCATTGTCATCGCGGGGCAGTAGCGGCGTTGTCTCTTGAGCGAGCGACTCGTCGTTTCTTACGGCCATCTTCCTCTACCGAACCTTGGCGGTGTGCTACTCAACGAAGATGTTGAATAGAGCGGTGCGGAGTTCGAACTGTGGCACACGACCGGTGAGGGGTTTTTTCGTTGCGAATCGTCATGCCGATACCGTCCCGACCCACTTGGGGCGAGTTTCTAAGTGGCTGCACGCTTTTTAGGTAATCGCTTCCCCGCTTTTATTGCTATACACCTAATTTTGTATAAGAAATAATATAATAGAGGAAATAAACTTACTAGTAGGTGTAATATACTAAGTACTAAAAAAAGAAAGGTCTTAAAGGTGTTTAACGCTGGCCGCAACCCTCTAAGGAGGCGCAAAACTAAGCTATAGAGGGCACCTCTACACGTCCTACGATTTGCAGGCACGGACGAGCCCACAGAGGAGCAGGGACCCACAGAGGAGCAGGGACCCACAGAGGAGCAGGGACCCACAGAGGAGCAGGGACCCACAGAGGAGCAGGGACCCACAAAGGAGAGGGACCCATAGAGGAGCAAGGACCCACAGAGGAGCAGGGACCTACAGAGGAGTAAGGACCCACAGAGGAGCAAGGACCCACAGAGGAGCAAGGACCTATAAAGGAGTAGGGACCTATAGAGGAGCAGGGACCTACAGAGGACGACAACAGCGTTAATATATACGTTAATAAGTATTATTTTAAGGATAAGGAGCCTTAGTTAGCCTAAAAGCCTATATTACTAAAAAATAGGTAATTACTTAATAAAGGGACATTTAATAAAATTATTAGTAATAAGAAAAATAGTAAACGTAAATAATTACTTATATCGGTTTACAGGTAGCAAGGATAAACGAGTATCTCTCTATTTCTAGTATCTAGTATCCGTCCCTTCTCTGTGTGTGTGCTTAGATAGTTCTATATACCTTCCTTCCAGTTCTTGTGAATGTGAAACAGTATCGAATTGTATGGAGACGAAGGGATTTTAATACGGTATCAGGTTACGTGGAAGTAAGGGGGTACAGGGGTATGATTAGGTTACACAGTTCCTGTAGCGCGGAAGGTGAGACAGTGTAGACAACTTAATAAAAAAGTATTAAATAATAATTTAATTCTAAGTAAAGTTAAGATATTAACGTAGCTAAAAATTAATAAAATTAATAAAATGCGTAATAAGGGGGTAATTAATAAATTATTAAAACTAAATAAAGTTAAACTATATATTACTTACTACTAGTGCGCGTTTCTACGTAAGAAAAAAATTAAAACTAAATATAATACTAAAATAAAAATATATACGTACTTCTACGTAGTGCTCTAGTAGTAGGTAGATAAAATTATAAAAATCTTATATAGTTAATTCCGCCTATAAAAATAGTGGTAAAAAGTCTAATAGTAATTATTTATACACTATAGGTACCTAAGTGATAAAGACTTACGTAGTCTTTTAAACGTAATAATAGTATTATTTTTAAGTAGGTTATTAAGCACGCGTATAAGTTAAAATAAATTTATTATTAAAGTAACTTATATTAATTTTAATTTAATACTAGTAAAGCTAAAAACTAGCTAAAATAGTTAAACGCATAATAAAGGGGTATTTAGCTTATAAAGCTTTTCTTAAAGCTCTCTACCACGACTTACTATAACTTATTACTAGCTACACTATCTGCTAGAGGTCCTCGCATATACTACCGTTACTAAGGGCCCTATAGTCGCGATCCGCGATAAATGGCGATGCCAGGATACTTACTATAGTAACTATCCGTACGTCTAGGCAACCTAATTAGTTTAAAAACTACTACCTAGTAAGTAGTACTATAGTAGTGGCATAGGCGCGCAATATAATACAAGGCAAGTGTATAGTTAATAAGCTATATAATAACGTACGCCTAACTCTCTCGCTAGCTAGAAAAAGAGCTACGAAGGAGAAGGTAGCGTAGAAATTAACTAAAAAAGGTACTAGATCTAAGCTTAATATAAATAACTTTATAAAAGTTATTACTACTAACGTGGTTCACCACCAAGCGGGCCAATCCTACTAAGCGGGCTACTTTTTAAAAGTTAGTCTATTGCAAAGCGCCTCCTACAACACTACTATAATTTATTATAATTTATAGAATATAGAAATACTATTTAGACTTATTACTATTAAATATATTTATAATTTCTACTACGCAAGAGCGAGCGTTGTAGCTAGCTTTACTATAACGTCTATAGAGCCTTTACCCACGCACCTTCTTTATAGACTCTTTACTTTTCTTTTGCCTACTACTATTCTTTTTAGCTATTAAATTAATTACCTCTTTTACTATAAGTGTTTTAGCTACCTAAATATACTTTCTCTTTTAACTTTTTACCTTTATTACTATTTCTACTACTTTACAAAGTCCTGCTATTTTTTATTATATTAATACTATTTTATACCTTATTAATATAATACTTTTGTTAAGCTACTTAATAGCTCTAAGAAGTAGAGAAACTAGCAAATATCTATACTTCTATATAAGCTTATAAACTAGCGTTAACTAAGCCTCTATCTCGCGGAGGTTACTTAGTGTTTTTAATTCCTATAGGGTGTCCTCTGCGTTAGGTGGAGTTGGCGTACGAAGAACCACATTAAGTCTTAATAACACCGCCTCTAGGTCGTGTAGGACTAATCTAGCGCCTTAAAAGCCTGCGTAGATGTTCGCCTTTATTATTACCTTTTTAAAAGCTACTTTAAAGGCTAGTAGAAAGGCCTTCTTCTTAATTTGCTTAGTGCCGTACCGTGCTAAGCTACTAATCTTATTACTGTACGCCCGCTTTAAAAGTAAAAAATAACCTACATTAAGTAGCTGCAAAAGGTGTAATAAGTATAAAAGTATATAAAGAATAATAATCTTCTTTTCCTTATAGTATTTGTAGAATTTGTGTAAGCAGTGGCTCTTATAACTATTTATAATTAGTAGCTAGTATGCACCTACACTACGCGCCTTAGTATAAGTATTAAAGTGCCTTAGCTAGGCAAGACTAAGCTTATTTAATATTTAGCTATTAAGACTAACTTTAATAACCTAGTCTTAGGGTAAATTATAGAACTAGGACGTAATTAGGACCTTACTAAGAAAAATAAAAAAAAGTAGTAAAGCCTAGTTTTTAACGCTAACTCCTTAAATATTAGTAATTTACTTATAATTATTAAATTAAATCTTCATTAGGTTGCTTTGCTTTTTAAAGCCTGTAAATACTATCTAATCCTATATTACCCCTATTATAAAGCCTGTCTTATTAAAGTTGTACGTATTATTATTAGTAATACTATACTTAGTCTTAGTATTAGTAACTAGCTTAGACTAAGGTATTATAACGCGTAGATCTTTATTTAGGGCTTACTAATAATTATATAA
Source organism: Bimuria novae-zelandiae CBS 107.79 (assembly GCA_010015655.1). Taxonomy (NCBI): domain Eukaryota; kingdom Fungi; phylum Ascomycota; class Dothideomycetes; order Pleosporales; family Didymosphaeriaceae; genus Bimuria; species Bimuria novae-zelandiae. The sequence continues at coordinate 298,400 of ML976745.1, forward strand.
ATAGCTCTTTTAAAGCTTAATTTCTAGCGTACGCGTCTTGTTACGATCCAGAAGTTAAAGGTAGGATAATAGGCCTTATAACGACAAGGCCCTACCTAGGGCTTACGTAACGTCCTAGGCTGTCTCAGACGCCAAGACCATAGGATATTATAGGACTACATAACCCTAGTCACGTAACGTCCTAGGATATCCTATGAGATCCCACGAAGCCAGGATATGGGACACTATAGGATTCTATAGAATAAGGAGGATATATATACAAGATAATTTTCCTTTATTATGCTCCTTATAGTTAACTTACATATCTTTTATGCAAGGACGTTTTCCTATATAAACTAATAGTTATCTTATTTATTATAAGATTAGATTGTCTAGCACGCGCTAAGTGTCGTATTAACTTATATTATTAAATAATTTATAAAGTACTATAATACCTTACTATCCTAACTTAAATTAAAATAAGGTGTAAGCGCCTTATAACACTTTAACTACCTTATAGTGTAATAGTAGGATTTATTTTAATAACTATAGCTCTAGCGTATAAAGAAAAGACGCTAAAAAAGCTACTTATTAAATAAGTAGCTTAGATAGCCTAGCTTTAAGAAATTATTAATAAGATAAGTAAAAAAATAAGTAAGTAAGAAGATATAAAGCACTAACCTAAGGTCTTAAAGCCTAAACCCTATACTAGTAAAGGCCATTCAGGAATGTTCCTAATATAAATATAACTATTTATCCGCTATAACCTAGGGAGGTTTAAGATAGAATAAAATAAGATCTTAGTCACCTATATAAACATGTAGGATAAGGTAGCTATATAGGCTAGACTAATAATTAATAACTTCCTTAAGTATAGTAAACTTAAGAGGTATAACTTAAACGCTACTAAGGACGTCTTTAAGAACTAAATTTTTTTTTATAAAGCTATAAAAGGAATATTTAGTATAATTAATAAAGAATACTAGGCTAAAATACGGCTTTAACGCTTATATTAAAAAAATTAGTAGTTCTCTATACTTTAGAGTTTAAGTAGATTATAGTAGAACTTAATAAATAGGAAGAAGCTATACTTATAATTACCTACTATAATAGGCTAAAAGAAACTATTAAGGATAAATTAGTCTACTAAGGAAAGATAAATAATCTAGAAAAACTTATAAATAATACTATTAAAGTAGATAACTACTTATATAAATAAAAGCTAGAAAAATGGCGTAGTACTTAACTACTTTCTAAAAGGGAAACTAGTATCTAGTCTATAAAAAAGGATAAGGACGGGGATATTATTATAACTAATAAAGCCTAATAGTATAAAAAGAAAAATAGCAAAGGAAAGTAGCTATATAAGCTAAAAAAGAACTACTAAGGTAAGGACCGTATCTCGTAGGAAGAGCGAGAGCGAAGGTTTAAGAATAAAGCCTGCCTCTAATGCGGAGAATAGAGCCACTTCGCACGGGACTGCCTAAAAACAGAGACTAAGGTTAGCACGACTAGTCTCTTACACGTGGCCATGACCACTCTCACTCCGGCAGAAGCCAATGAGATAGACCTCACGCAAGAAATCCTAGAACTAGTAAAGTAGGAGGAGGAACGGAAGATCTTCCATAAATACTAAATCTTTTAACGACTAGTAGACAACACCTACTAGATGTGTAGTAGTGCACTATACCACGCGTCTTAGTGTAAAACGAAGGTGGTCGTCCAAGGACCACACGCGTGGGATGCCTACTGGCTCGCCGAGAAGTTACAGGGTCTCCCCGAGCACTATATACGCCAGGTCAAGATATAGGAATAATATAAACACGCTAAATAGTAATAATGCACGCGTAAAGGATGTTAGTAGCACTTTAAAACTTAAGTTAAGACTATATACTGTCTAGGAGACTTAGAGTATTATTAACTAAAGAAAAGTTAATATAATATACCTAATAATTACTGTAAGCACTACCTTTTACACTAGACTAAGTATTATAAATAAAATAAATAGTACTAATATTTTAATAATAACTATAAGCTTTACTAATAATAGAAGTTTAAAATAGACTAGTTTCCCTATGGCCTAGACCCTTACGACCTTAACACGATAATAAGGAACATATAGCTAAGAAAAGATAAAGATTATATATTAATCTTATAAAACTAGTGTCACCTATAGTGCTTTACACACCTAAGCCTATAGGAAAAAGTAGCTTTTTTAAATAACTACTTAAGATATATAGTGCGTTAGCTTAGAACGAGTACCTTACTCTAGGTTATATTTAACATAGGTTACTAAGAGTATATAAATCCAATAGGATTAGGGAGACCTATATTTTATATTAACAGCGATACAAGTGGCACAGGATCCAGGAGGTTTTAAAATTAATATAGGTTAAGAATTAGATCTAGGAAGCTATAGAGAGTTAGCTAGAGAATTTAAAAAACTAAACTATTACTAGGTAATAAGCCATACTAGTAATAGTGCGATTATTATAGCTTATTAAGTAAATACTTACTAAGTAAAGAAACGCTTAATTAAGAATATTATAGTGCACGAGTATCGTGTTATAGCACTTATTAACCTAGGGGTAAACGCGTGTCTAATTACCCTATAGGTAGTTAAGAAATATAATATACTATATTATAATAAGAAAATACTACTATAGATAGGACTCGCGGATGGGACCTAATTGCAAGAATATAGTAATAGTTAGCTACGCCTCGAGACGACGCTAGTATAAGTTAATATAAAAGGCCTAAAGAGCCAACACGTCTTCACTATTATAAAAATAGGAGATATTAAAGCTATTATTAAGTATAAATAGCTAGAATAATATAATTTATAAATAGACTAAATTAAACGAACGATCCTTCCTTAGTGTCTACTATTAATAGCTCTAATAAGCCTTAGCGGAAGGGAAACTCTCTAAAAACCTTAAGTAAAAAAGGAGAACTAACTATCTATGTCGGTTCACAGGTAGCAAGGAATGAACAAGTAACTCTCTGTCTTTGGTATCTAGTGTCTGTATTGTCTGTGTGTTCTGTAATAGTTCTATATACCTTCCTTCCAGTTCTCGTGGATGTGAGCGAGTACCAGGTGGTGTGGAGGCGAAGGGGTTTCGGTACAGTATCAGGTTAACTGGAAGTGAGGGGGTACAAGGGTATGATTGGGTTACACAGTTTCCTTAGCGCGGAAGGCGAGGCAGTGTAGGCAATCTATAATATAAAAAATATTAGTTTATAAGATAAATAGAATTTTAAAGTAATATTTAGAATAGGTGCGCTATATATAGGTCTAAGAGGCTAAGATAGTCTTAGATAACCTAAGTCTACTAAAAGAATATAAGGAATTCGTAGACTTATTTAAGAAATACAACGAAACTGTCCTACCTAAACATAAGGAGTAGGATTATAAGATACTACTAGTAGAGGAAGCTAAGCTATAGCTAGAGCGCCTAAGGCCCCTTACCTATAAATAAGAAAAAGAGTTAAAAGAGCTAATACAAAAGAACCTGCGCTTAGGAAAATAGTAGCCTAGTTAGAGTCTTATAGCCTTTCCTATACTCTTCGTTTATAAAAAGGATAGCAGGCTATAACTCTATATAAATTATAAATAGCTAAACGTCGTAACTGTTAAAAACTGCTACTTATTACTATTAATAATAAAGCTTATAGATTAACTCTAAGGAGCTAATTAGTTTACGAAATTTAATATCTAAGATAGATTCTATAAGATTAGAATTATAAAGGGTTATAAGTAAAAAATAGCTTTTTACACGCGATATAGCCTCTTTAAGTATATAGTTATACTAATAGGACTAATGAACACCCTAGAAACCTTCTAAAAACTAATAAATTAAGTATTACACGAATACTTAGACGTATTCTATATAGCATACCTTAATAATATACTAGTGTATTTAAGCGGAACCCTAGAAGAGCATAAAAGATATGTCTATAAGGTGTTATAGAAGCTATAAAAGTATTAATTACTCGTACATCCTAAGAAGTGTGAATTCTACGTTACTAAGACAGAATATCTAGGATTTATAATATCCTGGGAAGGTGTTAAGATGGACTTAAAAAATTATAATAATAAAAGAATAGCTACTACTAGAATTAGTAAAGAATATCTAATCTTTCTTAGGCTTTACTAACTTCTATTATAAATTTATTAGGAACTACTCTAAGGTTACTGCTCTACTAATAGAACTTACGAAGACAGGAAAATAGTGACCTTTATAAAAAGTAAAGAAAAAGGCTTTTAAATAATTAAAGCACCTATTTCTAACAGCACCTTTATTATAGATATATAACCTAGAATAGTAACATTATATCTACACGGACGCATTAGACTACGCGTTAGGGGCTATACTATTATAAGAATATAATAATAAGAAATAGAGACTAGTCTTCTATTACGCAAAAAAGCTTTGAAGAGTAAAGCTTAATGTTATGAGGCTCTCACACCTTGTTCCGATCCGGGTTAGGGCGGTAAGGTATCGTGGTGCTTCACGGATTATTCAGTGGTACAAGTTGATGCGACACTTAGCGCGAGGCTGGACAATCTAATCTTATAACGAAGTAAGATAACTATTAGTCTATATAGGAGAACGTACTCGCACAGAAGATATGTGAGTTGACTACAAGGAGGGAAACAACATAGGAGAATCGTCACACTATATACCAGTCTGTTTCCTCCCTTGTCCCTGGGTGCTCTGTCGTTCCCCACAGAGCGCAGTCGCTCTGTGGGCCCTTACAGAGCGTCGGTGTGTCGGCGCTCTGTCCGCCAAGACAGAGCGTCATCACGTGATACGCCCGTTCGGTATGTCGGCGCTCTGTCCGCCAAGACAGAGCGTCGTCACGTGATACATTGGTCCGGCGTGTTGCCCTACGGCCCTCGTGCCGTGCGACCTGCGTCCCTTCCTGGACACCTCGTCCACCATAGAGATTCATTCCTGCGCTATCCTTCGGGATTGTAACACTTAACTACAAAATTTACAACAAAGAACTACTAGTAATTATTAACTATTTTAAGTAATAGGAAGCGTAGCCTAAAGGAACTAAGTACTAAATAGAGATATTTTTTAATTACCTTAATCTTACGCGCTTTACAACAACCAAAAAGCTTAATTAATAATAGGATAGGTAGTTTAAATAGATAGTAGTAGAGTTTAACTTTTATATTATATATTTACTAAGAAACGCGAACGCCGCTATAGACACGCTAAGTAAATAATTAGACCTAGTAGAAGAAAATAATAGAGGTAACTATATTATAATCTTAACTTATGTAAAGGATAAAACCCTTCGCTATAATAAAATATTGCTTGCGCTAGCACTAGAGGTATAACGCATAGACTTTACTTATTATAAACTAGCTATAGATAGAATCTAGGATTATAGAAGGCTTATAGACAAGGACTATTAAGTATATAATCTTTATAAAGCTACAAGATTAATAGCACAAGACTATTAAAACTATATTTAAATTAGTAAGTAAGCGGCCCCGCTGTTAATTAAAAAGCTATATAAAGATAAGGACTAGGGATACCTAAAGATAGCTAAAATAACATATTAGATTATAAATAAATATACTATCCCTAGGGTACGCCAGGCGGTATAGAAGGTTCTAGGCAACTATTTAGCCTGTTATAAAAATAAGCTTAAGAGATATAAGCCTTATAGCCTCTTATAGCTACTATAACTATCCCTAAAACTTTAGTCTAGTGTAACTATAGACTTTATTATAAAACTACTAGCATTATTAGCACTAAGGAATAAGAAACCCTATAACTCTAATTTAATTATAGTTTATTAACTAACAAAGGAGTTAAGGTTAGTGCTAATTAAAAAAGCTATATTAGTAAAAAAACTTAGCCTATATAGTAGAATAAGAGCTAATATTGCAGGTCGGACAACTAGACAAGTTTATTATAAATAAGGCTAAGATATTTATATTATTATATTAGACTACGTTTACAGCTAAATTAGGAGTTAAATATAAGCTTACAACAAGCTTCTACCTTAAGACAAATAGCTAGACTAAGCGAACGAATTAAACGTTAGAATAGTACTTTTAAATATATGTAAGTAAGCTTTAGGATAATTAGGTTAAGCTATTACTAATAGTCTAGCTAGCATATAATAGCATAAGATCGGCAACTACAAGGTACTTGCCATACTACGCTAATCACGGATGTGAGCTAATAACTTACCAGGATCCGTTGGACATTGAAAGCATTGCGAAAAACGTACCTAATAAAGTAAAACTTATGCAGGAATTATATGAAACGCTATATAAAAATATTACGCGACGCAATAAGTAAATAGTAAAATAAGTAAATAAGAAAAGGATTAAGGGACTAACCTTTAAGAAGGGGGATAGAGTCCTCCCTTTATAAAAAAAATCTTAAGATAACAAGACTAAGCAAGAAACTAAATAATTTTTAAAAAGAACTATTTAAAATTTAAAAAGTTAAAAGACTAATAAATTTTAAACTATAAATACCTATAAATACGCGTATACACCTAGTCTTCTATAAGTTATTATTAGAACTAGTACTACTAGACGCTAAACTAGAATTACACCTAAAACTTAAAAATAAGGAGTATAAGGTTAAAGTAATTAGGAATTTATAAAAAATTAAACGTTAGTACAAGTACTAAGTAAAATAGGAAGAATAGCTAGAGAACTATAATACATAAGAACTAGTAAGGAACCTTGCTAACTATAAAAAGGCCTTAGAAAAGTTCTACTAAGAGCATCTAAAGAAGTTAAGACTAAAAGTTTAAAATTATTAGGGTTAAAGGGCGAAAGGAAAATAGCCTAGTCTAAGGTAATAGTGCTAGGCATAAGGCCCCTCTCTAGCTACGTAATATCTTAGCTTAACGCTTTTAGCCCTTTAAGGCGCTTAATCTCCTTAATAAATTTTATTAAGTTAGTAAGAAGCTTCCCCTTACACTTTTTAAGTAAGCGCTTTTATTTTAATAACTTTTTCTTTTTAACGCGGGTAGCCTAAACGGCTACTATAATTACTTTTTTTTAATAGCTACTACCTCTTCTAGGCGCTGAAGCCTATCTACTTTAAAATTAATTTAAGAAAAGTTTAGAACCGCGGGTTCTAATAGCTTACACTTTATAACACTATTTTTATAGTAGTTATTATACTATATCTTAAAAAAAATAGCTTATAAGTTAAGTCTTTCTTCGCGCAGTACTTACAAGACACTATAATAATTTAACTAACTAAGTTTATTTCGTCTCTAATAAAATAATAATAAAAGATACTTTAAAAGGATATTAGCTACTGCATAAGGACATGCAAAGGAAGAAGGAGGATAATGTTATAATTTAGAAGTTAAAGGTAGGATAACAGGCCTTATAACGATAAGGCCCTACCTAGGGCTTACGTAACGTCCTAGGCTGTCTTAGACGCCAAGACTATAAGACATTATAGGACCACATAACCCTGATCACGTAACGTCCCAGGATATCCATAAGATCCCACGAAGCCGGAATATAGGACACTATAGGATTCTATATGATAAGGAGAATATATATATAGGATAATTTTCCTTTATTATGCTCCTTATAGTTAACTTATATATCTTCCATGCAAGTACGTTCTCCTATATAGACTAATAGTTATTTTATTTATTATAAGATTAAATTATTTAGCACGCGCTAAGTGTCGCATTAATTTATACTACTAAATAATTTATAAAGCACCACGATACCTTACCGCCCTAACTTGGATTGGAACAAGGTGTGAGCGCCTTATAACACGTCTTAAGCCTGTCTACTTAGTACTTACTAATAAACTCTCTACCGCGCTTAGCAAGTAGATTATTAGCTATATCTTAGACTATATCCCTTATTACACCTATTCCTCGCTAGTTAAGCTTAAGTATATATTAGACTAGAGCCTCCTTCTCTAGCTTAGTTAGCTTCTTTAAGTTAGGCTTGTAATTACGTTAAGAGAGGGCTTTTTAGCGTTATTATTATACTATTATTTAAGGCACGCTAAAGGCTATAATAACGCGTTTTTTACTTTTATTATAATCTTTAATTATAGCTTAGATAGTAAGCTATAGTACGCTTTTAGTATAAGGTTATTACGCGTTATATTATAATAGCATTATAGTATAAGCTAGAGGTAGGCTGCATTTAGCAAAGTTGGCCCGCTTGGTGGGGTTGGCCCGCTCAGTAGTGAACCACGTTAGTTTGCTTTTTATTAGTTAATTAGTATAAAATTAAATTATTAGCTAGTAGTAAGTTATTTAAATATTTATTATAACTTTACAGAGCTCCTTAGCGTTAGTATAATAAAATCTAACTTACGTAAATTTAGTAAAACTTATATATTAAATTTGGCACTTCTTTAATTAGTAAAAAAAAGTATATAATTACAAAAAAAAAGTACTTTATAACGTTATTAAATATAGCTAGCTTAATCTTAACATACTTATAGACCTGTCTAACACGGGGATGCTATACGTAGTATAAGAGTAGTATTTTAAGCTACTAGTGCTATTGCTCCTACGACTCCGTAAAATGGCGATTTGGTGGCGATCTGAGTATAATAGGCATATAGAGAGCGATAAGGAGGACGCTATAGGCGTATATAGGAAGGACTAAGAGTAGAAATAGCGTAACAGGTTAGAAAGTTAAGTAATTAAGTAAAAGAGCTAGTATTATTAATATAAAGTTTTTATACGCCGCGTATAGGCTATTTAGCTAACTTTTTAATTAAAATTTAACTAAGTACGCGCTTATTTAATAATAAAGTTACTTATAAAGGTATAAAGGCTTACTTAAAATACTATGCTTTATTAATACTACTAATGCCTCTCTTTTTATAATCTTTTTATTATAATTGTCCGTACGCAGTACAGGCAGCTACCTAATGCGATGTCTTAAGACAGGTGACAATAGTTATGTAATACCGCACAGGCAAAGGCACAGACCATATTCACCGTGCGCGAGCATTAATCCTTATAACCCCCTTTCCTCCATACGTAGAATAGACAGACAAGACTTGAATACCAGACCCTTTTCTCACCCGTACCATCATACAACTATCTAGCCCTATCATATCGCGATATGCTTGGCTTAGTATAACCCATTCAACAATAATAGCTATTATAAAATATATAATAGTAATTAATTTAGCAACGTTAGTTACGCCTTATATAGGTATTATATCCTTTTTTTTAAATAATAGCAGGTGTAATTTAGGCACCTCTATATATCGCTACTAACACTAACCCTTTAGTGTTATGCCTCACCTAGCACCTACGGCACCTACCTATAGAACTTAAAGAATCCTTGCGTAGATGCCTCCTAGTTATAGTATACGTGCTATACTATCTTCTCTAAGAAGTAGATAAGTCCTTATAAGCATAAGCGTATTTATAATATTTTTTATTTAGTTTTTCAGCGCCTTAAAGGTCTACTTAATTAAATTAAAATTTAGTAAGTATAATAATAAGTATTTAAGTATAAGGCCTATTTTTATATATAATATAATAATTCTGTCCAACCTATACATAGAGGTGTTATTAAGGACTATTACTAATTAATCTCTTAATTATAAATTATAATAAGGGAGTATTTTATTTACTAAAAACCTTTTTAGAAGCTTTACGTTAATTATAACTTAGAATATTACATAGTCGACGTAGCTATGCACATCTATGGCAGGGAGCAAGCTCTATCGCTCTAAGCGCCGTGCAGAGTACTGTACGTTGGCGGGCGTGTTTACGGCTGACCAGGCATACTTTCTATCGCTGGTTCTCTCATTACAAGCGCTCTCGTCGAGGCAGATAACCTACTCTGGTTTATATATTTATTAGCAGCGCGCCTAGAATACCTAATAGAGGCCTTTATAGCGCTCTCTAGTAGCTTTTAACGTAGCTTTTTAACTCTACCTTATGTTAGTAAGAGCTCTTGTGATAGTCGCTACTAATATCTGTATATTAAAGTTATCGTATAAGAAGGCCTGTATTTTATTAATATACGCTGTAGGTTTACCCTATAAGGGCTCTAAAATTGCGTCTGTATAGTACTGCTATAGTAATAACAGGTGATAAATTTTTATATACTACAAAAGGTATACCTAACTAAACACTTCTACATTAAGTTAATATTTATATATAGTTTTAAGGTTAATATTAAAAATCTATAAATTTTATAATTATTTTACTTATTTTTTATATAATTAATAATTACTTGCACTATTAAGAGCTATAGTCTATACTTAGTAAGCCTTTTAAAATTAATTAGTATACTTTATAATAATTAAGAAATAAAAAAAGTTACTATATTTTCCTTAATTATATTATTAGTTATATAAAATTAGGTGTACAACTATGAAAGCGGGAAAGCGATTACCTAACAAGCGTCAAGAGTAGGTTAGGACGGTGTTTTGCACAGCACTGATAGCATGCACAGCAGTGGAGATAAGCCGGAGATGCGCGCCACTAGCGATCAAGTCGGAGTGAATTCTTAAAAATGCGACACTTGCATTACTACATGAACGCTGCATGCCCTCTAGTACCGAGCTCACCAAGTCTGACTTTTATGCTTGGTTCCTCGATGTTGCAAATCTGTGCTTCAAAGTACCATAGGTACTTCTAATCTTGAACAATTACCAACACACAAAGGGCACCGAGGTACTTTTCAGTCTACGTCCATTGCGTACACACTCTCGTGGTAGGCAGCCATCGTTGCTAGCCATCGTGACGGTGCTGTTGCTGTTGCTGTTTGCATTACTCGAGACGACGGCAGCGGATCCTGTGAATGCGGAACAAATGAAGGCCAATATCGCGTGAGGCTCCTTTTAATTGGGCGATCTCATGATTTCATCGGATCGCACGGCACAGGTACAAGCCCCTCAACCGGTTTGAATGGTGGGGAACGGGGAACGGGGCAAACCGCGAGCTCTGAGGAAGTCGAAAGATTAAGTAGACTGCACAGAATTCGATGAGGGATAGCAACTTCAACCCGAAACAGAGACACGGCTCGACCATGGGATTTTGTTCATGGCGAGGCCAGTTGATCGTGCTCTTCTGAGAACGTCATTAGTACCTAGAGAGGGTCGGTCCGGAAGTCTGTCGGCTTTTGCCAGGCATATGAACGCCTTTACTTACTACATGTCGCCTAAGTAATGGGATTTGATAGCCAGATGAAGTCCGAAGTGGATCAACTAAAGGGCGGGAGGACGTTGTGACAACTGAGCCGTTCTACCTTCGTGTTTGGGTCCCGCGGACGGGCACGTCGCGAACCTAATGACGCTGTGCTTTTGAGACGTGTTAGAAGTGATTTAGAGGGGTTCAAGCTACGCTCACGGAATGGAATGAGTTGATAGTAGAGGTGAGTTCAGTGTTTGTACACGTGGAGATGAGCGCTGCAAGGCTTCTTAGGTACACGCTTAACTCTAAGGAGACTAGCGTTTCGCGCGTGAGTATGAGGGCTCACACCCAAATCTCTTGTCCGTCGACGGATGAAGAAGCATGTTGGAGATGAAGGTGTAATCATCCGTTCGAACACTATCTCCAATACGGAATATCCTTGAAACATGAGGTCAGGATGTCGCCGCTGCGCCCACAGGCTCGGACAGTAGGATGGAGGCAGCAGCGTTATCGATAAGAATATTTGTTCCAACGTCCGCGCCTGGACGTCCTACCATCATATCCATCAACGAATCTCTTTGCGAGTTACCAGAAATCTGGATATATAGCTTCCTCACCATGTCCTCAGCACTCCCTGCGTCGGAGATCCACCTCCACGAGCCATGCCCGCCGCCTGGCGCCAGATGCACATACATCATCTACTTTATAACCGGCAATCCTGGCCTCATAGAATACTACCGCACCTTTCTCACGCATCTATATGGTCTGCTGACCCGCGACGCCCCCTCGTCAACGGTTTTTCACGTGTTTGGCCGGAGCCTTTCTGGCTTTGAAATAGACTTCGCATCCAGGGAGGCAAAACTGGATAGTGATGATCGCCCGCCATACGGTTTACAAGAACAAATCACCAGATCGCAAGAGGCTTTGGAGAATTTGGTTCGCGATGTCAAGAATCGGGAGGGCGCGCGCGATGTGAGGATAATCCTGATGGGACACTCGCTCGGGACGTATATGTTGCTTGAAGTAATCCGCAGGGTGCGAGAGAAAGCCAAGCTCGAAAGGGACGCACCCAAGATTATAGGCGGCGTGTGTTTATTTGCCACGGTGGTAGATATAGCGAAGAGCGACAGCGGAAGGAAAGCAACTGTACGTACCTATTCAGCGAAAATTATCCTTGAAAGGCGCGATATCGTGGGTTTCGCGACCAAGTTGGGGAGAGAGTGAGAGAAACATTCCAGCTGACTTGAGGCAATCAGAGTCTTCTCAAAATTGGGCAACTTCCTCGTTTCGCTTCGAGACTTACGGGGATGCTCACGTTCTTCATCCCATTGTCGTTCTTAACATTTCTTGTAAAAAGTGTCATGGGATATCCAGCGGACGCTGCACACGTTACTGCAGCCTTTGTCAAGAGTCAGTATGGCGTCCATCAAGCGCTCCACATGGCGCGTGATGAAATGCGCGAGATGGCAGCCGATACCTGGGACGAAGAGATATGGGGTGCTCTCAGTCCCTCCACGCACCCACATCCTCGCCCTATTCTACGCTTCCTCTTTGCGGAAAAAGACCACTGGATAGCGGATGAGACGAGAGATGAGTTGATCAAGGCGAGAGGTGGAATCGATGGTGAGGACCACAAGCCTGTCATGGAGATCGACCAGCAAGAGGGTTGGGTACATGCTTTTTGCATTCAACAGAGTGTACCGGTTGCTGATCGGGTTTATAACTGGGTTCGCGACATGATCATCTTAGACGAAGCGCGATGAGCCTGTCGGAATAGCTTTCATTGGCAAGGTTCCAAGAGAATGCCGGTCTAATTGTGACAACGATACGGGGTAAACTCATGCCAAGGGCCGTCGGGAGCTTCGCGCAATAACATCCATTGGAAAGAAGAGAAGGACAACGCTGTGATACTCGATGTGCGTCGGCAAGCGTGCTAGGCGAGCTTCCAGAAGTAAAAATCTAGCAAGAACAAACAGATCGCTAGGACTGTGAGGATTCGAATATCGCACCCTTTGAACCCAAAGCTAGACTTCTACTAAAGCAATGAGCAGCGCAGTGTACGCCTTCGATTTTCTTGATGCACTCATCATAATGTGGTGATTAAAATTGCTGTCTTGTTGTTCTCATTGGCAAATAAAAGAGAATGAGCAGTAATCTCTCTTCAATACATTTGATCACGGGTAGCTGAAAGAGATTTTCCTTCTTCTTTGTCTCACTCACTACAGGTCATGATGATTTTGTGGATTTTGTGGATATTGACGCTGAAGGGGTATCTCAAAAGCAAATTAACGCAAATTTAGCCACCCTGTCTATACTAACGCAAAGCTCACTACAGGTTAAACATTGACGGAAACCTTCAGCCACCCCTTTGTTCCTCCAGTCGTTATGCTTTGTCGTCTCCTCTTATCAATTTTGGCAGCGATCATACCGCTTGCACTAGCAAACTTCGATGTTTACTTTGAAGGACCAGACTACGACTGGAAGTATAGAGTCTTCAACGACGTACCAACATGCGAGTACGTGGGTAAGGCGAAGTAATTCAAGAGAAACGACTGGTCTCCCGAAGTTCAAGGAAAGATACTAGTAGGAAACATTGGCTGTCGGGCACCGCCTGGTGGTTGCGACGTTCTACATGGCTGTGACCGAGCGTGCTCAGCCAATCCGGATTTCCCTAGCAGCGATATTGACGTTTTCGAAATGAGGTAAGTCTTCCCGTTGGATCTTGTCCCATGCACCCGGCCAATCACAGTTTAGTTTCAACGACAACCCGTTCTTAAACTTCCACTGGATCCTCTGGAGAGAGGACGAGCACAAGGATTACAAGAGGAGGAAAAAGGAAGAATCAGCGACTTCTGCCTCGCCATCTACCTTGTCATCTACCTTGTCATCTACCTTGTCATCTACCTTGTCGTCTACCTCATGATCTATCTCGTCGTCTGTCTCATCATCTGCATCGACGAAGCCGACCCGTACATCTCCCACCACTCTCGCGAGAACAATGCTCCCTACGGTAGGTACATCAAAAAGTCTCACTAGTTCCAAGATTCTCTCGGCGCGGCCCGTTACTCCGACACGGCCTGTACGCTCTACGCGACCCATTACCTCCACACGGCCCGTTATTTCGACGCGGCCCGTTACTTCGACACCAGCCAGCAACACAGAAACGAGCAAAGCGTTTACGCTATTGTCTAGCAAAAATAGCCCAATCTCGTTTGCAGATTCGTCTATCCTGCCTTCAAGCCCGCTTTCCGCATCATCGTCCGCAGGCCAGGTAGAGACAACCGCACAAGTCAGCTTAGTCACTGTGACAGTGATTCAAAGCCCCCAGACGAGTTACTACGATGATGGCATGTGGCACAACACTTACTACGACGATGGGATGTGGCACACAAGTTATCCCGTCAGGATCTCCTAACTATAGGCAGTTTTCTCGCGATTATATATGCGAGTCGTCGGATCAAAATCATAAAGGGCGAATTTGTTAGCTAGCGTCTGAATGTCTTCGTGACTCCTGAAATTGAACTTGCTTAAAAACTTGTGGCGCAGAAGTACAGCATCGTCCCTTCCTTTAACGTTTCATTTTTACTTTTACCGATGTCCCAGCTAACGCGTATAGTCTAAAGTAACTGCATAGCACCAGTGTCATTCGTGCCGCCAGCGTTTCTTAACACCACGACCGCGCACACCTCCCGCGAAAACAAATTTCTCAAAATTGAAAAAGGAAAAGAACACCCTAGAAGGAAATCTAAGCGTGGTTTTTCTTACTAAAACAGGAGAAAGAAAGGGTAGAAATAACAAAAAAAGCAATGTGCCATATCGACGGACACAATGGATGTGGGCGAAACCATGCGTAGCCGTAGGTGATCCTATGCTCACAGCATATCGAAGGCTAGGCCTAGTCTTATATTCCCCTAGGGTACTATTCAAAAACAATCGTTACCAAAAATGCAAAAATATGCATTTTTATGAGATTCGAACTCACGACATTTGGTGGCTGGCCAAAAAAGACTAATCATGTAATGCATCGGCCGGGCTTGAAATTAGTCAGCAAGTGGAGCAACAGTCTCGTATTTAGATGAACTTACAATCGAACCCGGGGCTAGCCGACATTCGTGGAATGGCAACGGCTAATTTTACCACTAAACCACCGATGCGTTTTTCTGCATTGTTGAAAATAATATCAGATGAAAATATATAAGTACCGGAATATTATTTCTCGACCTCGTCAAACCGTATACTACTTTTCAGAATCGAAAAACGACCTCTTTTGCGATACTACAACAAGGTTAGTCTCTAGAGAGGAAACGTTGTGTTACGGCTTATTATATTGGTTTTGACAATGTCGTGCCGTGTGCTGGATATGAATTTGCGAATTTAGTAATCCGTCCGACGGATGCTTTGCCTAGAACGATAGTCCGACCGCAAACGCTAATTTTACCTCTACTAATCACTACTCGTATCGGCAACTCATCTGACCTTGGGAATTACCTCGGCTAACCTTGGCACCTTCCTATATAGGTAAAGATGAGCTGGAAAAATCCTTCTCAAGGTCAGATGAGGTTTTTTTCACAGTCGGGTCATATAAGCCCCTCC
>ML976746.1:0-116383 GCA_010015655.1 Bimuria novae-zelandiae CBS 107.79
AAGCTAGAGACTTAAATAATTTTAATCCGTAATAATCCTGTTAAGGTAAGAGGTGCTTAATATAATAAGGAAGCAGCACTAGTAGTCCGCGTCTCTTTATAACTATTATATACCTCCTTATCCTGTAGTTAATCTATAACGTAAAGATAAATCCCTTAAGTATCAGCTCTAAATACACCAGACTATGCTGTGAGCATGGACCTTGTCCTCAGCGGTATGCATCTCTGATATCTAAGTTACCCTAATAATTTTATCTAACTAATAAGTAAAGGAAATTTAGACATTCTTACCTCTCTAAACGGCGCATGCGAAAATATTAAACTAATCGATAATACGCTACATGGAGGGTTGGTAGTAGTATTAAGCATTTTTTATTAGTTATACGTCAAGTTTGGCGCCTTCTACAGGCGTGGCACAACCATAGATAATAACTTAGTTTTTCTGCTTAACAAGCACGCAAATGAAATACCGTCTTTACGATAATCGCTGAATATTAATTAGCGACGCTCTTTTGTGCAAACTTACAGTCAAAAATTCGTCGGATATGAGGACAACATTATGTATATAAAGCGCCTTCTAGGGCTAGAATAGGAACAGCTCTTTCGGCCAAGGCAAGGCCTTCTAAGTATAGTAATTACATATAATCTTGCGGCACGCTTCTGTCCACACTGTGGCTTTGCGCGTGTGGCTCAATCTGATGCAGCTATTGGCACGGCTAAGACAGGGCCAAGACACTTGGAGCCAAGCTATCGCTACTGTGTCCGTGCGCGCAACGCCCGGAGTCGCGCAACGCCCGATAATCACCCTAACGCGCACCTGCAAAGATGAGGGTATACAGCTACACATAATAGCTATTATCACAGGATATTTTAGTTGGATAATCTATTAACCTAGGCGACACTTTCTACCAAAAATTTAATTATATAGAGTTGCAGTGCGGCCGCTGCGCGTTGTGTGGGTGCGAGGTGCGGCAGGAGGCTCTGCAGCAACAACACCACGTCGCGCAGCCACTGCACTACGATTCTGCTTCTTTCTTGGTGCTGTAGACTGTGAGGCCTTCCGTTTGCCTCTTTGGGGCCCCTGTATAGCTTTTTCAGTGATGCGGGCTTGCTTATCGCGCTCTCTTTGAGCCCTGCGTTCAGCTGCTTCCTCAGCCATCTTAGCCTTCTGCTGGTCACGCTCTTCCTTCTCTCTTACCCGCTGCTCACGCCTCTCCTGAGCGATCTTCTCTTTGTATAGCTTGTTGGCGTGCCTCAGCTGTGCCATCTCAGCTTTTCTAGCTTCTTCTGCCTTCTCTGCTTCTTCTTTTGCCTTCTGATTAGAGCGTGCTTTCTCTACTCTACTAGGAAACATAAACTTAGCTCTACTATAATAGTCCTTATAAGACTTAAACTTAAGAGTCTTGCTCTTCTTCTTATACTTCTTTTAAGTCTTAAGCACCTCTTTAAGGCCTGCTATCTCGTAGTAAAGGAGAGAGTTTTAAATTAAAATATAATAAAGTAAGTAGCTAATCTTCTGTAGCTCCTTATTATTCTTATCTTTAGTAACTTTGCGTAATAGAGTCTCTATTTTAAGCTAATTTTTGCTAGAATAGACTAAAGAGGAGCTTGTGCTGCTATTAGAGGCCTTAGGGGTGTCCTTAGTAAAGCGTTAGAGGATAACGTTAGGTTAAAAGGGTGCTATACCTATTGCCTTAAAGGACCTAAGTATTAGGTCCTAAGTAAACGTACTAGTCTAGGCCTTTTAAAACAGGTGGAAAAAGTTACTCTTTTTAATAACTAATAGCCCCTAGCTATTATAAAGGTGTAGTGTAAGCTCCTTTAAGTACGTAGTTAAGAGAGGCTTAAATATTACTATATTAAGTGGCTGCAGCGTGTGGGTTAAATAAGGAGGAAAGATAGCTAGGAGTATCTTGTTCTAATCGCAATAGTTAATAAAATCTATCGTTACATGGGAGCCGTGGCCGTTAAGGATTAATAGGCGGTACTTTCTCCGGGCTTTAGCCTTTGTGAAGCGATCAAACACCTGTTCGAGCCATGCAAAGCCTATATTGTTGTTAGTCTAGCCAGTAGGTAAGGAAGAAACAAGCACAGAGTGTACCCCTGGCTGTATTTCCTCTACCCAGCTTGATTGGATAGTGCTGTTGGCAGACTCGTAAAGGAGGCCTGGAGGCAGGCTGATCCATCACCACACACACAAGCCAGCAGCGTAACCCAGGCACGATTGCCATCTTAAAGTGATGCCTTGACTTCCTTCTTCTCCCACATACGCCTACTAAACACGTGTTTAGTCCTAGTGGTAACTCTAATTATAAAGCTCTTTTTATCTATATTATACGTGTGCTTAGCGTTAACGTTATACTTAGTAATCTTAGCCTGTAATAAGTTAAAGTAGAGCTTATACTTAATATAAGAGTCAGCGTTATGGCGATTAGCGTCTATACTTATTATATATTAAGAGATAAGATAGATAAAGTACTTATTAATAAAGCGCGTAACCTAGCTCTTACTTACTAGCTTCTAGGCGATTGCTGACGCGAAATTAGCGATTATATCTCTTATAGGAGGTATATAATAAGTAGTAAGCTCTTCTATATACTTAATAAGCTCCTCCTCTTATTATTAAGTAAGTTTTTACTAGTTAGAGTTCTTAGTTTCTTAAAATGCCTAAACGCCCTTGTGTCTCCGCGCTAGCGTTAAGCGATTAATACTAAACTAATTAGTAATTCTTTAATATATAAGTGTTTTTTTTTTATTTTAGCGTTTTAATTACTGCAAGCGCATTATTAATTAGTGCTATAGTTGTTAAGTTATCACGCGTTAAAGTGTGCGTGCCGTTTGTGGTGATCGGGCGTTGCGCGAGAGAGAGAGAGAGTTTCATTTCGCCCGGCACTAAGCCTAAAGGGCACTAGTACAGTTTATTACCTAATCCTAGCCTTCTGATATCCTAAACTCGACAAGCCCTTACTATTACCCTCTTCCTGCG
Organism: Bimuria novae-zelandiae CBS 107.79; assembly: GCA_010015655.1. NCBI lineage: Eukaryota > Fungi > Ascomycota > Dothideomycetes > Pleosporales > Didymosphaeriaceae > Bimuria > Bimuria novae-zelandiae. Next base: position 2,986 of record ML976746.1, read on the forward strand.
CTACTATCCTTTACTATTAATATCTTATTCCTGTGCGTATTAGATTTGTCGCAAGTTATCTTAGAGTCCTTTCTCTAAGTGTTTATTGTCCCTAACCCGGCAATTAAAGCAGAACTTGCTGCTATACAGGCTTTGTTGTTTTTTGTGCTTGTCGATGCTCTCTAGCTTATATCTATTTCTAACCTGCCTGTGCTGATAGTAAACTGAATCGTCGCCCGGACGGCCTCTATGTCCGGCGTCCACTTTACTCTGTTTGACATTACTTTACCACCTAGTGCGAAGGAGAGATTACCCCACCTTTCGCCTACCTATTATAGCATCTGTGTTCGTTGCGTATTCCATCTCGAACAGCGAAAGAGGAAGTGTTTGGTTAATTCTTTCGCCAAGCCACATCTACATTGGTCTAACTCCGCCGCTCTAATCTGATGCAGAAATCCATTCAGCCGTACTATCCCTGTCCGTAGCTGTGCTAGCACTCTAGCTTCTTACCAGCTTAACTTATCGTATAGTCCTCGTGTATGCTTCCCGGGCAGTGCTGCATCTAACTTTCTTAAGTATTCTCCAATTCCGCTTAGTAGCGGTCTATATCTGTCCCGTTTAGCTATTGCGGTATTTGCCACTATTAATTTAGCTTTTTATTATAGTGTATTAGGTATGCTATTATCTTTTATAGCCTTCTTCGCTTCTGCTTTAGCCTTCTTGCCTAGGTCGAAGTCACACCTAGCTAGGATCTATACGAACTCTACTTCGTTCTTTCTTACCCTAAACATGCGCACCGTGTTATAGATCTGTCTAATTGTGCACTGTCAAGTATTGATTTGTATGTATCTAAGATAATACATTGCAGAGGCGGCACGTGTCCACCTACATAGACCCTCTGCCTTGCGTCGCCTTCGATCCATATCCGCATCCGTCGCGGGGCACAACCAGCTAGCAAGTCAATACCAGTGTGCACCTTAAGCCTGCTTCAACAGCCATCCTAAAGACTCCATCCTCGATGGCCATCCCCAGGATTGTGTCCTCTCAGCAGACCGACACGCGCGTCCGTCCTCTCGAGCCATATAGAAAGTGTCGTCACTGCGGTCCGCCCACCCAGTCTTCCGTCGCTCCCATTATATGCTGCGCCCCGCAGATTGTCAGTCAGTTTCGCGCTACCTTGTAAGATCTCTCCAGCAAGGCCGACCGTGTCTCGCAGGAGTTCATCCACATTGTATCCCCTCTGTACCCGGAACAGCCAGGCAACACAGTGTTATCCCCCCTACTAACCAAGGTGTCTCGTCGTTCTCTGCGTGGATTCAAGCGCGCCGGATCGTATCGTTCGCGTTCGTTTTGACCTGTTCGTTTCTGTACATTGTTGGTCCTCTAACCCGGTCGTATCCTCCTTCCGACAGAGCAGCCCGAGAGCACCCCAAGGGTGTCCTGTCCCACGACCTAGGCGTTATCGACTGTAGGATCGACTCGCAATCGTGTGTCGGATGGTTTTCAAAGTGTTCCCTTGTCGCTTGTTGGTGGTTGGGCCGGCGATGGCTCGTCCACCAGCAGCCCTGACCAGCGGACAGTGCTGGCCAGTCTTGACTCTTCTTAGCTCTGTAAAATACCCGGCGGCAAAGTATTTACAGGTTCCCAGCCGACACCACGGGGAGGTGAGAGTCGTCGGGCGTTGCGCGACTCCGGGCGTTGCGCGCACGGACACAGTAGTTGTAGCGGTGCATCTTCGGCATTACGTTGTGAGACACCCAGCACATCAGCTAGCTAAGGGTCCTAAGCTTACCATGTTATTAGCATAAAGCAGGGTTCCGTGCAAGACACGTAAGAAAGCTATAAGGCGTGGGTAATTTTAAATTAAAAGCAGCTAAAGGTATGTAACAAGAGCCGGAGCACCTAGCTTGAGGGTATTTACATAGTATTTAATCGTGTGCGTGGAGAGTGATCTGACTGAAGATGGATCTCTCGCTTAATTTTCGACTAACAGTGTTTTTCTACCTATGGTGAGGGACGTTAGGAACATAATGCTAACAGAATAAATGTGGACCGAATTTATAATTGCTTGAACTCAAAGCACACTAGTCCCGGTAAGAAGGGTCTGCTGCTAAGCACAGGGGTATCGTCCCATTGTCAGATAAGATGCTTGTGTGCGATTAGGTATGATGATTGGTGGTGATTGTGTCTTGATTGCTGTCAACTCTGTTCGGTTGGTTTTAACCCCTGGGCTAGTGCGATAACGTGTCCGTGCACTCAACGCCCGGATTCAGTCAACGCCCCGCTAAACACCATAATACCTTAATTAAAATAACGCTATATATCTAATATAATTACTATTATTATACTATTTTATAGTAGAGTGCTACATTAATGCTTACAACTAACCTGCACTATTTATATTTACATAAAAGCTTAATGTTGCGGCCGCGCTGCGTAGTTTTAGTTAAAGCTGCTAATACGGCACCTAAGGCGTCTATAGTAAGTATAGCGTTAACCACACGTTTCTGACGCTTATTGCTCTGTGTAGATAGCTAAGAGGCCTTTTTCTTACCCTTTTGGGTAGATTATAGAGCTTTTACTACGTTACGAGCCTCCTTTTCGCGAGCACGCTCTGCTGCCTTCTTAGCCCTCTCTTTCTCCCTGGCTACCTTAGCTGCCTCCCGCGCCACACGCTTCTCCTCTGTAATCTTCTTCTTGCATAGCTTAGCTACCTTCCTTAACTTAGCTATCTTAGCTTTTTAAAGTCTCCGCTCCTTCTCCTCTTGCTCCTTTATAGACTAACGTACACGTGCCTCCCTAACCTTCCTTAGTAACTAAAAAACTACACCTTTATAGTATTCTTAATATTACTAAAGGTTAAGAGGCTTACCCTTTTTCTTATATCTCTTCTTAACTAATAGCGCCTCCTTTAGCCCGTTAATTTCATGGCGAAGGAGCTTGTTTTAAACAGAAATATAGTAGAGTAAGTAGCTAAGCTTCTGCGCGTCCTTACTGCTCTAGTCCTTTACTATAGATCGCACAAGGCAATCCAGTTTACGCCAGTTAGATCCGCTAAGTGCTAACGTAGAGCTCTCTCGCGATACCTGCTTATCTAGGGTGGTGTTAGTGAACCTTTTAAGTATAACCGCTAGATTAAATAGTAATATACTAGTTACTTTAAAAGACTTAAGTATTGTCTCCTTCTTAAAGGAGCTTATCTACGCTTTCTAGAAAAGGGGGAAGAAGTTGCCTTTCTTAATTAGAAGTAGGCTTTAGCTCTTTTAGAGGTAGGTTGTAAGCTTAGCTAAGTAGGCTAATAAGAGAGGCTTAAAGAGCACTATATTAAGTGGCTAAAGGGTATAGGTTAAATAAGGGGGTAAGATAGCTAGGAGAATCCTATTTTAATTATAATAATTAATAAAATCTATAGTAACATGGGATCTATGGCCATCAAGGATAAGTAGCTAGTAGGATCGTCGAGCTTTTACCTTTATATAGCGATTAAACACCTGCTCAAGCCAGGCAAGGCTGATATCGTTGTTTGTCTAGCCTGACGGCGATGAGGTGATATGCACGCCATGCTTTCCTGCCTTAATATCCTTAACCTAGCTTAATTATATAGCCTTGTTGGTAGCCTAATAGATAAGGCTTGGCGGCAAGGCTGCTCCATCCGCGCATACACATGCTAGGATGGTAATCCATTCACAAGACCTATCTTAGAAAGATGCTCTAACCTCCTTCTTCTCCCATATCCGTCTACTAAACACCCGTTTTAATCTACTAATAATACTAATCAAGCAGCCCTTTTTATCCATATTATACGTGTAACGAGGCTTAATGTCGTATTCCTTTATTTTGTCACGTAGGAAGTTAAAATATAGGCTGTATTTATCTCCTAAGTTAGCGTTATGGCGATTACTATCTATACTAGCTACCTATTAAGAAATTAGATAGATGCTGTGTTAGTTAATAAAGCGTGTAACCTAGCTCTCGCTTACTAGCTCCTTAGCTATTATTAACGCGAAATTTTGTATTATCTCTCTTATAGGTGGCAAGTGACGCGCGGTAAGCCCTTTTATATAGGTAATAAGCTCCTACTCTTACTAAGGACTAAGTTTCTATTAGTTAAACCCTATAGTAGTACGCGACGTTTAAATTACTTAGTACTTTTATAATAGCGTACTTTAATTAACGCTATACTTACTAGCTACTTTAGTATAAGAAAATAATTCTCTAGGTCTTAGCGATTCTATTTCTTTAATTATAGCCATAATTAAGCTCATGTTGGTAGCGTTATGGCACGTTAAAAGTTGGGGTGGTTTGTGTTCCGCGGGGCGTTAACTAAATCCGGGCGTTAAGTGCACGGACACGTTAGTGTTTCGCACCACCCAATGCACGCTACGGGCCAATGCACGCGCTAGTACTTTACCCCTTAATTAACACTATATTTTCGCTGCCTTATAACTCAACCGATATAGATCCGATTGACAAAGTAATTAAAGAAATTAAATCCCTAGAGCCATGCGAAACTTTCTCTTACGCGATAATTGCAAAAAAGTATAGTGTTATTCGTACAACGCTAATGCGCCGGCACAAAGGGATTACAGCCTTAAGAACAACACGTATCTCTAACACCTAAAAGCTCAACCCACAACAAGAGGCAGAGCTTGTAAAGTACATAGAAGGCCTTACAGCTCGTCGGCTATAACCTACAAGGGAGATAGTATAAAATTTCGCCTCTACAATAGCAAAACAAGACGTGGGCTAGAACTAGGTTACCCGATTTATCGCCCGGCACAAGAACAATATTAAATTACACTAGACTACTAGAATAGACCGTGACCGACACAGAGCTAATTTAGGGGATAAATATTAGCAATTCTTTCAACTTCTGCATAATAAGATAGAGGAATACAAGATACAGCCTCAGCACTCGTATAATATGGATAAGAAAGGCTTCCTTACTGGGACCATTAGAAGAAGCAAAAGGATCTTTAGTAAAGCAATGTAGGATAGAAAGGAAGTAAGAGAAGCTCTTTAAGATAAGAATTAAGAGTAGATAACCTTGTTAGCATGTATATATAGTGATAGATCCTCTCTCCCGCCCGGGCTTCTTTTTGCCTCAGCTAACTCATCCATCCAATCCTCTTGGGTAGAAAGCGTACGAGCAGGAAAACATGAGGCCTTTATTAGCTTATCTCTAAATAGATGGAGTAATAATAATATAGGCCTTGCATGGCTAGAATAGGTGTTTAATTAATATACTAAAGAGAAGGCTCAAAAGGATAAACGCGCATGGAGGTTACTTATCCTAGATAGCTATAGATCTTACATCACAATGGATTTTATTAACTACTACAACCAGAATCGAATTCTGCTTATAGTATTTCCTCCTTATTTAACTCACAGGCTTTAACCACTAGATGTGGTAATATTTAAGCCTCTCTTAATAGACTACTCTAATGCGCTTATAAAACACCTCTATAACGCCTAAGGACTAGTCCTAATAGTTAAAGAAGACTTCTTTCCTCTATTCTAGTAGGCCTAGACCTCTTCCTTTAGAGAAGAGCTTATTCTTAAAGCTTTTAAGGCTACTGGTATATAGCTAACCAACGGAGAGGTTATCCTTAAGAAATTCATTAAATCAACTCCAGAACCTTAAGATTTACAAGAAAGCTCTACCTTAGTACTTAGTAAGAAAGACTAGTATAAAATCGAAACTATCGTACGGTCTTAAGTTAAAGATTAGAGTAGTAAAGACGTTTAGAAGCTTTAACGTTTACTTTACTATATTATAGTTTAAAATAACTTCCTCTACACTAAAGTAGAAGGCCTGCGGCAGGCTGTTTTATTAATAAGGAAACACAAGAAGAAGAGTAAGACTCTTAACCTTTAATAAAGAAAGGAATACTATGGTAGTGCAGTGTTCTAGTTACCTTTAAAGATAAGGAAGGCCCGGTTCCGTGAGAGGATTAAGAAATAAGAAGAAAAAGAGTAACAACTTAAGAGAGCTTATATAAAGGTAGAGAAGGCTTAATAGAAGGTCCTTAAGCTTTAAGAGAAAGAAGAAAGAGAAAGGTTAAAAGTTAAAAAGAAGAAGGAGAGGGAGAGAATTAAGGCTAAGAAATAGGCTGCCTAGGAACGTTAAAGAATTAAGAAAGATAACTCTAAGAAGGCTATACAACCTTCCTAAAAGGGAAAAAGGAAGGCCCTAAAGCCTCTCTTAAAATAATAGAAGAAAAAGGCCTAGGTTTAGGTTATTATAAAGGTTAAGGATGCGGAGACCTAGAATCCTTCACACGTAATTACGACCTAGGGTGGCCGCAATATTAAGCTTTCGTTAAAATTTAAATAGTATATCTTTTTCGCAGTAGTTTGTTTAGTTATATAATAAATTATTAGAACAATTTAGCTATCGTGCATGGTTTAGAAACTTATTATTATTATAAGAGTAATTTGGTGTTCCGCGTGCATTGGCCCGTAGCGTGCATTGGGTAGTGCGAAACACTACTGTGTCCGTGCGCGTGATGCGCGGATTCGCGTGATGCGCGGGGAACACCATAATCGCTTTATTAAAAACGAGGCTATAGAACCACCCACGATCAATATTATCACGAGATTTTCTGGTCGGATAGTAAGTTGGTAGCTGCGATTTATTTACACTATTTAAATCTATCTGGAAGCTTGATATTGCGGCCGCTGCGTGTAGATTTGGTTAAGGCAGCGGATGCGCCCTTTAAGGCCTCCCCAACATCTGCAGCATCAACCACACGTTTCTGACGCTTTCTGCTCTGTAGAGATGGCTGAGAGGCCTTTCTTTTACCCTTTTGGGATAATTGTAGAGCTTTTTCTGCATCGCGGGCAGACTTCTGGCCAGCGCGCTGAGCTACCTTCTTAGCCCTCTCCTTCTCCTTCTCCTTCTTAGCTGCCTCTTGCGTAGCACGCTTTTCCTGCTACATTTTCTCCTTATATAGCTTAGCTACCTTCTTTAGCTTTGCTATCTTTGCTTTTTAAAGCTACTACTACTTATCTTCTTACTCCTTAATAGATTAACGTACGCGTGCCTCCCTCACCTTTACTAGTAACTATAAAACTAATCCGCTATAATACTCTTAACGCTATTAGAAATTAAGAGTCTTGCCTTTCTTTTCGCGCTTCTTCTTAATAGATAGTGCCTGCCTAACCCCATCTATCTCATGCTTGAGTAGCTCATTTTGGACAGATAGGTGGTGGAGCGATTAACGAAGCTTCTTTATATTTTAACTACTCTAATCCTTAACTGCAGAGCGTATAAGCCTATCTATCTTTCTCTAGTTATTATTGCTAAGCCCTGATGAAGAGCTATCGCCTAATTCTTAATTATAGGTAAACCTATTAAGGATAGGATTAGGATTAGGTAGTTAGTTAGTTAGTTAGTATTCATTTTTTGTCTAGTTAATAGGGATTAAGTCTACTATCTCGCCTCCCGAAGGGCATATACAACGTGCTAAGCTATAAAATTATAGTACTAATATACTACCTTAGAAAGCATTTCTTGCCTGCGCAGGTATTACTACCATTTTAAGCTATAGCTCCCCTTCCTGTTAGGGAGACTAAGCAGTGTATATATATTAGGGTAAATCCCTTGTGTATGTTTAGAGGCAGTTTAGTGCTGTGAGAAGAAAGAAAAGGAAAAAGTAGATAGGTGTAGAGAGCTAGTGCTCTGTCAAATTGGAGCCGTGGCTCTACGCGAGGAGAGCCTTTGTACTAGGCTTGGCGATACCTGTGTCAAAGGAGATAGGTGTAGTAGGAAGGCAGAGCCAGGCCTGTCCTTCTTCTTTATCCCTAAGAGTTATATAATATAAGGCCAGGCTGGCTGCCTTGTTTGCGTGTTGTGTCAGGTTAGGGACGCTAATAGTTAGTCTTTAGAGAGCTGCGGGCAGCTCTCGTCGTTATAGGTATTAAGAGCTAGTACTTTGTTAAATCGTGCTATAGCTCTTTGCATAAAGAGCCTTTGTATTTAGGCCTAGCAGGTGCCTATATCTTGTAAGAGTAAGAAGTGTCACGACTATCTCCTTATCTTAGCTATAGTTATAGCCTTTAACTAAACGTGAAAATCTAAGCGGCGCACGGGCTATTTTAAAAAGATTTTAGCTTACTAGGGAGCTAAAAGAGAAAATAGGGTAGCGCGCCTGCTACAACGCCTGCAGCTAAAAGAGGACGCTAGAAAATAGATTTACGAAGGCATTTAAGTCGTGTTTTAATGAAAAATTAATGGATATTAACCTTTCAGTGACCTGGAAAAGTTAATATTTAGTGAGGATTAGGTGGTGATATACCCGTTGCTCTAAAAGAGCTAAGGATAGTTAATTCCTTAAAGGAGGCCTTCCACGCATTCCAGAATAAGGGGAAGAAGTCGCCTTTAGTAATAGAAGCTAGGCCCTGGCTTCTATTAAGGTATCGTGATAGCTCTGCTAAGTAGGCTGTTAATAGAGGCTTAAATATTATAACGTTAAGGGGCTAAAGCGTATAAGTTAAATAAGGAGGCAGAATAGCAAGCAGGATCCTATTCTAATTATAATAGTTAATAAAGTCTATAGTAACATGAGATCCGTGGCCGTCTATAATTAAAAGTTAATATGATTGTTAAGCCTTCTCTTTTGTACAGCGATCGAACACCTGCTTAAGCTAGGCAAGCCCGATATCGTTGTTCGTCCAGCCAGAGGGTGATGAGGTGATAAAGACTTTATAATATCCTGCCTTAATATCTTCTACCCAACTTGATTGGATGCCCTTGTTGGCAGCCTTATAGATAAGGCTTGGTGGCAGAGCTGATCCATCAGCGCAGATACATGCCAGGATCGTGATCCACGCACGATTGCCATCCTGGAGTAATGCCCTAACCTCCCTCTTCTCCCACATTCGTCTGCTGAATATCCTCTTTGATCTACCGACGATACCAATCAGGCAGCCTTTCTTATCTATATTATAGATATGACAAGGATCTATGTGATATTAATCTATCTTGCTGTGTAGGATGTTGAAGTAGTAGCAATATTTATCTACTAAATTAGCTTTATAGCGATTGCTGTCCATCCCGACGGTCTATTATAAGATAAGATAAATGCTGTGTCGGCTGATGAAGCGCGTAACCCAGCTTTCGCTAACTAGCTCTTTCGCTATTGCAGAGGCAAAGTTCCGTATCATCTCTCTAGTAGGAGGTGTGTGTCTCTCTGTAAGTCTTTTAATATATCGTACAAGCTCCTGCTCTTGTTATGGGGTGAGCTTTTGCTGGCTAGAGTTCTTGACTAGTGTAGGGCGCGTTATCCCTCGATGCCTTCGGATCAATGTAGACCGTACAACACCATATTTAGCCGCAGTTTTTGAATAGGAGAAAGTTTCGCCTGGCTTTAGTGATTCAATATCATTAATCGTAGCTTGAATTAGATCCATATTGATGGAGTTGTCGCGTGTTGAAAGTAGGGTGTTTTGGTGTTCCCCGCGCATCACGCGAATCCGCGCATCACGCGCACGGACACAGTACAAGCGAGTTGCAAATCTAAGCGAGTTGCGAGCCCTACCAACTTTTGGCACCTCTATAGGTATACACCTTAACCCCATTATAAGTTAATAAAGAGATATTAATACCATAAATTAAGCAGTATCTAAAGTATCTTTTTACACGTACGTGAGTTATGCTCAGGCTCTCTGCACCTCTTGCAGCGCGCCAGAGCCTGGCGGCTAAGGCCCAATCGCTCTCCACCTTAACGCTGTTCACGCTCTATCTGCTAATCAGCCTCCTTTTGTGTGAGTATGTCCTCTCCCTTTATTAAGGTCCCCTGCCTTTATATCTGCTTTTTTCTTGCGCTGCCTACGCTTTGTTGCTGCCTACGCTTTGTTGCTGCCTTGTTAGCTCTCTCCAGACTAGTGATCCGATCGCGCATTAGCTTAGCTAAGAGCATTATTACCTCTACCCCTTTCTTAAGCTAGCTAATTACCTTAATAATTAAATCTAGCGATAAGCTCTTATGCTACCATACGTAATTAAGTATTAATATTAATTAAGCCTTAAGCTTACGTACGTTGCTTGGCGTATAAGCCTCCTAGCTAGTGTAGGCGTACGGAGCTGCACATCCAGCTCTAATAGGATAACCTTAGGTTAGAGTGGGACAAGGCCTGCGCCTCGAAAGGCTAAGCAGATATTAGCTAACGTAAAGGATTGCTTAAAGGCTGCCTTAAAGGCTAGCAGAAATTTAAGCTTCGTGATATAGTAGTAAATTAGACTCTTGATCTTAAGGCTGTACGCGCGCTTTAACGGCGAAAAGTAACTAACGTTAAGTAGCTATAAGAGGTGTAATAGATTTAGTAGTATAAAGAGAGTATAGATATTATACTCCTTGTAAAGCTACTAGAATTCGAGCGAGTTAAGGCTCTTATAGCCGTGAAGTATAAGTAGCTAGCGCGCCCTTACCCTATGCTCTACTTTATGCTTAATAAAGTGCCTTAGCTACTTAACTCTAATATTATTAGTTATCTAGCTATTTTCGCTAATAGCAATAGCCTAGTCGCGTGTGATATTCTCCTCGTACTAGGTAGCTAGGTGGTACTAGCTAGTAAAAACATAAACCTACGTTGCACTGCCTTCACGCCTAAATTAGATAGTGTGTTAAGTTTAGAAGTTATAAGGCGCCACATGCGTTATATTAGATTAGAACCTAAATTACGTATCCCCTTAGGTTAAGTGTTGGCGCGCGCGTGCCCTAGTTCCCTCTACCCCTAAGTTCTAATCTCACTACCACCCTTGTTAAGTCAGATCGTCTCCACAACATTTTTAATCTCGCGCGTACGTAGGAAGCCTATAAAAACCTCGTAGTTACTATATTAGGCTACATTTGTTTAATAGCTACTAACTATATCTTATAACTATAACGCTATGCAAACTTACTTCTTACTCCTAATTAATAAGGCCCCTTTCTAAAGCTTCCTACAACTGCAGTGGCGGCGCAACATATGCTAACAGTATAAAAGGGAATAGCTAAGGCAAGTCTATTAATAGAGCTTAATGTTATCCTTCTAACACAAGACTGGCTAGACAATCCAATCGTGCTTAGTGACGACAAGGACCATACGGCCGTAACGGAGCTATCGTCTTCGAGGAGGGCCAAAGCATATTAAGGGAAAGAAGCATTCACGGCGCACGCCCCTATAACCACCCGCTATAAGAGAGAGAGATCTATTATGGGTAATACACGATTGTAAGAGCATCAACGTTCTTGTTAATCCATCTAGCCCACTGCGGAACGAGGTGTAGTTACGTGCATTACCTATATTAATACTGCCTTTTATAGTTTCTTTCCACCGTTTGTTACTGCCGCTTGTAGCCACCTATCTAAGACTTATTGGCACTGCGTCTCGTCATGGATATCTTCGTGTATTAAAACTAGGGGCCATGCTAGCTTAACGTGTCCTTAGTGCCACGAGCGCCTTGAATACGACGACATTAAGAGGCTTACTAGCCCTAAAACGTATAACTGATATAAAGCGCTGGTCCTCCATTTATATCTTTCCAAGGAACCAAGTTTCTACTGGTGTATCGGACCTAACTGCCGATCTGAACAGTACCATGCTGACTCTAACCCGATTTTCTGGTGCGATAAATACGAATTCCGTTCCTGCGTCGAGCACAAGGTCCTATGGCATACTAATCTCACATGCGCAGAGTTTGATGCCAAAGTTGATCTGCATAGAAGAGAGACGGAGGAAGAGGCTAGTAGGAAGAAAATTAAGGAGACAAGTAAGCGATATCCTGGAAAAGATTATAGTTAGCAAATTAAAAAGAATGACGGCTACGATCATATGACATGTTGGCAATGCTGGATCGAATTTTGCTGGCAGTGCAAGGCTAACTACGAAGATATTTAAGAACTTGGAAATAGAGCACACGAACCAACTTGCCCCTATTTTTTAGTAAATTTACCAGTTATATAGCGCACCTGCGATCTAACTTATTTATTAGATTATAAGGATAATATTACATTCGGACAGCTTTAGATAGACGATTTAACACTATTTTAGAGTTACAATAATAGAGACCTTAAAGCGTTTTAATCCTAAGTGTTATCCTTACGTAATTATGGGGGCGCTTCCAGCCAGACTTCGGTTTTTAAGAACTAGGTTATAAGTTTTAAAAAATAATTAGGAAGCGAAAAATAAAACGCTAATATCTCTTTCCGTAGGTTAAGTAAATAAATATAGCAATATGGGAATAACTTCATAAGGAAGCCTAGAAATCTCTAGGAAAGTAGAAGCATAACGTGAACTTTTAGCTACTAAAATTCTTAACGCATCGTTTTAACCTACAAATTATTAAGTCCAACAGGGTAGCTAATCCCTAAGGGGCTAAGGTTGGTTCTCGGGCAGGAGCGGTGGCGATAGGACGAGGGGTCTTAATAGCTTGCGCGTATCAAAGGGGTGTTAGTATTAAAGGTGTGTATAGCATAATTAAATCAACAAAGTTGCTTATTCAGATCCAAACGATAGATTAATAAACAGGTTAAACACGAGGTGGAAGAGTCTATCCTCATGCTCCTATATACTTAGCATGCTCGACTTGCTCGACTCGAGCAGAGCGAGCACAGCCTTGGCCTTATGCACCTGCTCGACTTGCTCGCTTCGAGCGCTTCGAGCAGTCACGTGACCTGCCCATTGCTGTGCCACCATTAGCTCCTATAAGACCTTGGCCGTCTCAGAATATTAGCCTGGTGATGCTAAATACAGATCCTAACATTATCCCCTCTCTCTAACGATTCGTCCCCAAATCACATAACCTGTCTTACTAAATAGATAAAGTTTAGTTACCCCGCTTCTTAGTGCGTTTTACTATAATGTCTTCCGCTAAAGCCCGCGCTATCCGTCTTAGCATTAAAACTTATTATAATAGTATTATCTATCCTATCTTTTATAATTATTGCTTACTTTCTAGCTCTAAGTGCATTATTATGCCGTTGTTTAATCCTAACGCCTGTCTAAAGTATTCTAAGTGCATCCGTGCGTAAAAGCCTTGCGTAAACTTATCGTAGGCATCGTTAGATAAGACTTAAAATAAGTATAAAAAGAAGGTAGATGCGGATAAGAAATTATTAGTAGAAGTATTAATCCAACTTTTGCGAAATAAGAAAATATTATAGTAGGCTAAGGAGCGTGCTAAGAAGAAGGCGTAATGCCTTATATCCAAAATAGATACTGCTAGAGAGATAGAAGCAGAGGCTACGTTAGAGGACTATCCTACCATAGCGGCCACTATTAGCTTCTCTCCTCTAATGTGGTCGACACTAGGGTTATTAGATAATTACTCCGGTACCTTGCCTATAACCGCGAGCGGCTTTTAGGTATATTCCTGTAGTACTAGTAGAGTAATTATTTGCAGTTTGCTAAGTTTTCTTTAGGTTTCTATATATTCTCGCTGTGTGGGTATCCCTTCTATTTAATAAGATACGTTTGTGGTTAATCCGTGTGTTATAATATTTATTTAGCTTCGAATTCGTTTTCTTCCTCTGGCTGGTGATAGAAGGTGGTCTCGACTGGTGTCTCTAGGTTGGCAGGTTTTAATCGGTCTATATAGAATACCGGGTGTATCTTGGCGTCTGGTGGTAATTCTAATTAGTAGTTAACCAGTGATACTTGTTCGGAAATAAAAAATAGTCTAATTTTGATATAGTCTAGTTTCTTGTGTTTCTTTTTCTAGGTCTAAAGATTCTTTATAAGCAGATATGCTTTATCCCCCTTCTTTAGCTAAGGTGCTGTTTTTCGTTTTCGATTTATATAAGAAATTACTTACTGTTAAGCTTTCTTAAGGTTCTCTCGGAGTTGTTCGTGTGTCCTCTTTATTATTTCTGCCAAATTGATGGCTTCTTCTGTTTTAATAGTCGTAGAAAGTGCTTAGTTAAAGAGATGTGGATGTCTTCCGTAGTTTGCATAGAATAGTGTATGTCCTATTGCCGCTAATATCTTGTTGTTGTATGCTAGTTATGCCATTAGTAATAAGGAAATCTAGTTATTCTTCTGGTTATTGTAGTAGATGCGTAGGTACGTTTTAATTGTCTAATTCGTACGTTCTGTTTGTCCGTCTGTCTGTGGATGGTAGGCTGTTAATAGCTTTCGTTTCGTTCTAATAAGCGCTATAAGCGTTGTCTAGTAGTTTAATATAAAGAGTTTGTCTCGATTGCTAATAATCGTCTTTGGTATGCCGTGGTGTCGTATAAGTTAATCTAGGATAAGGAATGCGAGTTCCTTGGCCGTAGTCGTTTTCTGACATGGTAGTAGTTCTACGTATTTGGTGAATCTGCATACGATTACTAATATAGAGTTGTAGCTTACTCCTGTTGCTAGATCTTTTGACTTGGGTAGTCCTATTATAAAGTCTATAGCGATATCTTCCTATAGTGCTGTTGGTATTTAGATGGCTTGCATTTCTCCGTATTTGCAATGTGTTACGTGTTTATTACGTTAGCAGTCTATGTATTTGCGGATGTATTTGGTTACTGCTTCCTTAATTCCTTTAAAGCTGTAGTTCCGTTGGATGAGTTCTATTGTCTTAGTAATGCCTGGGTGTCCGTACACAGGGTTATCGTGGTATTGCCGTATAATTTCTGTCTATTAGTCCTTAGGTACTTCTCGTGTTGCCATGAGGAGTTGGTTAAGTTCCATAGTTAGTCCTAATAATCTATTATCGTTCTGTTTTAGAATTGCTAAGTAGGTTTTAATTTTGTCTCCTACAAGGTTACTACGTCTACTTAAGGCGTCTGCTTGTCTGTTTTCTCTGCCTGGAGTGTACATAATTTTAAACTTGTATTGTCCTAAAGTCTCTGCCTATCTCGCTTGTCGAGGTGTTAATTCTTTAGTTATTGTGAATCTGAGAAGATTCTTATAGTTTGTAAAGATTATAAGATCTAAGTAGCTATATGCGTAGATCCTCTAATGCTTTAGTGCTTTAATAATTATATATAGTTCTTTATCGTGTATATTGTATTGTAATTCTGCATCGTTAAGTTTGCATAAGTAGTAAGCAATTAGGTGCTAATATCTATTCTTCTCTTGTTTAGCGCATGCTCCTAGTGCCAAATTGCTTGCGTCTGTCTTAATCTTTATTAGTTTTCCGTCCTAGAAGTGCACAAGTACTAGTAGTTCGATATATACTTTGCGTAGTGTCTAAAATGCTTCTTCGCATTCTATCGTCTATTTAAAGGGTGTATCCTTCCTAGTAAGGTTTATAAGGGGTATTGTGATCTTTGCGTAGTCTTAGATAAATTATCGATTAAATCTATAGAATCTTAAGAATTCTTAGATATTCTTTGCTATTTTTAGTCGTGGCTAGTTCTTAACGCATTTAATCTTATTAGGGCTTACCTTAATTCCTTCTATGTTAATAACATGTCCTAGGAATTTAAGTTCTGTCTAGAAAAACTTACATTTTTCTAGTTTAAGCTATAGGTGTGAGTTGTTAAGTTCTCTAAGTACCATCTTGACATGTTCTACATGGTTGTCAAGGTTGTCCGAGTAGATTAGGATGTTGTCTATATATGCGATAATAAAGATATCTAGGTAATATTAGAGTACGTTATTAATAAGCGCTTAGAATGTTGCTGGCGCGTTCGTAAGTCTAAATAGCATAATAGTGTACTTAAATAGTCTATATTAAGACCTAAATGCTATCTTCTATTCTTTACCTTCTTTAATCTAAATAAGGTAGTATCTATCGCGTAGGTCTAGCGAGGTGAATACCTTTGTCTGTGCTAGCCTGTCTCGTAGTTCCGTGATATTTAGTAGTGGATAGCGATTCTTGATCGTTATGTTATTAAGTTTTTAATAGTCTACGCAGGGCCTTAGTTCGCCGCTCTTCTTAGGTATAAATATAAATAGGCTTGCCACTAGTAACGTTAATAGTTGTATGTATCCTTTCGCTAGGTTCGTCTTAATAAATTCTCTTTCTTGTTAGAGTTCTTTGCCTAATTTTACGTATAGTAGTCTAAAGGGTGGCGTCTTCCCTTCTTCTAAGTTAATTGTATAATCTTAGGGTTAGTGCTTAGGTAGATTTGCTTTTCCTTCCTCTTCTCGAAACAGATAGCTCTATTCTATAAACTATTCGGGGATAACGTAGGTTGTGCGTTGCTCTCTTTCCTTCGTAGGAATTAGCTTATCCACTGTCTTGCGCTCTGTGACCTAGTGGTTCTTGCTAGCGTCTGCCAAGGTTAATCTGTTCTCGATCTTTAATTTCGAGACTATAGTGTTAATAGCTCTCTTATCTACTATTAAACTCTGCTAATGCGTAGACTTTGCTTGCGATGTATAATTACAGCGCTTAAAGGATAGCGTTTATTGTTCTTAATTAATTATAGGGTTGTGCTTTCTAAACTAGGTTAGTCTTAATATCACATCGTGACTAGCTTCCTTAAGGATATCGAGGGTAATCGTTTCCTGGTGTCTATGGATCTTAAGTGTTGTCTTGACCTTGTATTCGACTTGTGGCATGCCTGGCATTAGGTGTCTATTTGCGACATGGATAATATAAGCTTCTGCCTTTTAACGCTTATAGAGTCCTGCTCTATTAAGTGCCTTTCGCGAGATATAGCTTTGTTGTGCTCTTGAATCTAGCATGGCCTTTATCTATGTTCCTTTAAGCTAAACCGGTAGCTTGATTAGTGCTTGACTGTTAATAACATTTAGCTCTCTGAAGGCGTCTTCCCTCCTAAGCCTAGGTCTAAAAAAGACATCTTATCTATAGGTAGCTTTATAGGATTAAGGTGTCCTTCCTTCTTCTTCTCCTGAGGCTGCTACTGGGCCTTTTCTAGGAGAGCTTTATTGTTTTCTTCCTTTTGTACCGTTTTAATTCTAAGGGTCGTAGTTCCTTTTAGTATGCGATTAAACCCATGCTTTTTTTTCACTTTTTGTGTTCCTTATAATCGGGGTGTAAGCATGTTTGCCACTTATTAGATACGCATTTTCTATTAACTAGTAGCGATATTACTTAGTTTAGCGCTTAGTTAAGGTGTGGAAAGTATCGCGTTTTGCGCTTGTCCTAAAGGTGAACGTTATAATAGGCGATAGGGCAGTTAAACCACTCCTATCTATATTATTAATACGTTTAGGGAAAGTAACTGTATTCCTTAGCTTGGTAATAAATAGTATATTAGTCTTCTCCGCAGAGGGTCCATCGTATGGTCTTATGCGTAGGATTACGGTGGTCTAGGTTGTACTATGGTTTGTAGTTCGGGCTTTTGTTTAGGTATTTCTTCTTGGGGTCTTCGTGGGCGTAGCGGTGGTCCGCCATTTCTCGTGCCGCTTTACTAACTAGGTTAGGTTAGTAAGCGTGAAAAAATGCTTTTGCGTAGTCTTATTATTCTATTACTATAAACCTAAAATCTCCTTCCCTTGGTTAGTATTTTTCTAAGAAGTCGAAAACATTCGTTGTCTTGCTAGTAACAGGTTTGCTCTAGCTAGGGTAAGGTGTAGGAGATTAAGGTATTAGTTCCTTCTCCTTTCCTTTATTATTTAAACTTTCGTGTGCATCCTCGTAGAGTTATAAGTTAGGTAATTCTAATTATTTTAATTCTTTGTTGTGGATGTCGATCTGCTTAATAGCGTCTATTACTTACCATTCTTCGTCGGTGGTTTCTTCTTTATTAACAGATAGTACGTTTAACTGTCTAATAACCTTATTCTTAGATCTGTAGTTCCTAGTAATATAACCTAATTTATTACATATAAAGTAAGTGCGTGTCTTAGTTTCCTGGCGTCGGGTTCTATCTAAGATACGCTTATTATCTTTTAGCTAGTAAGAGCCTATTCCTCTTCCTTTCTTTCTAATCATAACGTTAAGCTATCTGTAGTGGATTCCTTCTATAGGTTATAGTCTATAGTTGTCCTATTGCTGCCTTAGTTAGTAGTTAGTCTTTGCGGGCGGTCCTATATATCCTTAAGATTAGTTCCAGCGTAGGTCGCGTTCTAGCTTATACTATGCTTCGTCAATTTAAATTACTTTCTTAGATAGTTCTTCTAATATATTAGTCTTGGCTCTAGTGCGTAAGAGTTCCTCGCGCACGGTCCTCTTTAGTCCTTTATAATACATTGCTATAAGAGTAGCGTTGTTCTAGTCAATTTAGTCTACATACTTACGGAATTCAAAGTCGTATTCTACTGTAGAGCGTACCTATCTAAGGCTTTAGATAGCTCGCTCGGCAATAGCTTCTTAGTTTATAACTCTAAAGTACTATTTAACTTTTTCGTAGAACTTGTCGTAGTCTTCTATAATCTAGTTAGTTACGTCATCGGTGTTATTGTCTCCAGCCAGATATTAGTTAAGATAAGGTCGAATCTATTTTAAAGCATTTCCTTTTATAAAGGTTATAGCAAATATAGTCTTATTAGCGTTATCCTAGTCCTTGTTCTTCGTTCTATAGAAGTATAAGTTAAGTTGCAAGATCTAAAGTTCCGTTTGCTTACGGTCTCTATAAAAGAAGTTAGGTTTACCAAAGGTACCTCCCTTAATAGTTATAATACTATCCTTAGGGGTGCCTATTAGCGTGTTAGAAAGGTTGTCGTATCCGCTTATGTTAAGGGTGTTTAAGATGTTAAGTCTAATAGGGTAGCTAATCCCTAAGGGGCTAAGGTTAGTTCTCGGGCAAGAGTAATAGTAATAAGATAAAGAGTCTTAATAGCTTGCGCGTATTAAAGGGGCGTTAGTATTAAAGGTGTGTATAGCATAATTAAATTAACAAAGTTGCTTATTTAGATCTAAACGATAGATTAATAAATAGGTTAAACACGAGGTGGAAGAGTCCATCCTCATGCTCCTATATACTTAGCATGCTTAACTTGCTTGACTTGAGCAGAGCGAGCACAGCCTTAGCCTTATGCACCTGCTCGACTTGCTCGCTTCGAGCGCTTCGAGCAGTCACGTGACCTGCCCATTACTATGCCACCATTGGCTCCCATAAGACCTTGGCCGTCTCAGAATGTTAGCCTGGTGATGCTAAATACAGATCCTAACACAAATATTAACCCTTAGAATGTCTACTTCTTATATATTAATTTTAGTAGTTAGATTACTTGCTTTAGCTCCCTTTATGCGCTCGCACATAATAATGGCCACTCTTTAGCCCTTTGGTTCGCCTAATAGCTCGCCCCTCGACTCCGCCGCGTCTAGCGCGTTGCTGTCTAAGCACCTTATGTTTCTAATACCTAGCTACTAACCTAACTTTTCTTTTATTTTAAGTACTAATGTTTACTATAGCGATTGCGTAGCGTGCTTGGCCGTTACTAGGTTATAGTTAGGCAATCCCTTTCACCTGTTATTCTTCTATATTTTAGATTCAGATTTGGGCTTTGCACGTATAGTTTAGCATTTCTTTTTATATGTTATTATAGATCGAAGAGTTGCTACAGACATCTATACTTTCTGCTTAAACTATCGGACGAATTAGCGGGTAAATCTAATACGAACAAGCAAATACATCCCTAGACGTACCTAAAGTAAAGGCTGCACCACCATGTATATCTCTAGTAAGAGCTTGGCTTTCCACCCAGGCTTGAAAATCCGTCTAGAGGATCTTGGCATGTCACTTCCTCACCTGCTGCGGCAGAGGCACTCCTGAAAATCCAAGTGCACGCTCGTTCTGGCGCGGCCGTGTACACCTGGTCACTGCCTATTCCCGGAGAGTGCATGTCCAATAGAATCGGGCGGCCACGTAGCCTAGTATGCAATTTGGAGTGGGTGTCGTCGCGGTGGAACCTGACCAGCGACCTGTAGGTACGCGACGTTATAAGGCACCTAACGTAGACCTGTTAGTAGCTGTAGAATTCTATGCTATTGTTATAGATAATAGCTACGCTAGTTACTACAGCATGTCCTTAAAGGGGCGCGGGTGTGTATTAAAGCCGTGCCTCCTTGGAACTTAGGAGCACTAGCCTGGGCCTGGGTCTGGACTTGGGCTCGGGCTCGCCGACGATTAGAGAACCGTATGCTGACTGAAGAGCTTGCCAGGTCTTGGCGTCGGACAGTGAGTGCAAAGATTAGAGCCTACTAGCTATATCCGCGAGAGAGGAGGAAACTCTGACGGTATAGCCTTGCCACTAACGCAGGCGTCCTTACTGCTTTCCCTTTTTGGCCAACGCATGCTGCGGATGACGGGAAAGTGCTTTATGCAGGGGCAACGGCAAGGAAGGTGCAATCGACTAGATGCGATCCTTCTCGTCATGCATAAAGGACGCTAGACGTTATCCCTAGATTCTATTTCCGCGGCACGAGGACGCTTAAGACATGGCCTTAGCCTGCTTTAGCAGACTTCGTGTAATAGGGGGAGTTATGCGCGTGGAATCTTAACCTATTTAAACTTCTACGTCTTCGCTCTCCCTAATCTACTAAGGACCCGTCTTAACGAGCGACTACAAGCAATAACTATAACTAACTCTTTTTATAGCTATGTAAATATAGCCCTTCTAGACTTTATTTAGTACAATCCCTCTAATGCGACAAAACTGCGTGCCCCGAAGAACAAGAAGCACTCCGGGACTGCTTAGACTATTAGTTCTAGAAAGGGAATAAAGGCTTAACCCGAAACTAGAAAGGACTATATAAAGACACCGGATGTAGTCAACTACATAGATTTAACAGGTAGGCACTCTATACGGCTGACGAGGCAGCATCTAGTGTATTAGGTATGGCATAATGGCTAACATGGCTGCAGAAGATAATAAGCCTAGTAATAGTGGCGGTGCTAATTAGTAGGGTAGTAAAACTCGCACTGCCAACAACTCTGCTATTAAAAGCGTAAATAGAAGCTTAGAGCATAAGCACTAAGAAAACTTAAATAAACCTACTCTTAAGGATTATAGTTAAGGCAAGTATTACTACTTTATTAGATTAAGGGTTCTACGCTAACATTCTAACATGGCATAAGGAGTATAGTCGTTTCCTATAATAGTCTATATAAGCCAGGCATTAGCGGAAGCCACCTAAGAGACAACGAGGAAACAACTCAAGACCATAAATTATCTTACCTATACTATAACGACGAGGTAGATACCGTGCATCCCGCTAAATTATTACTAATAATAAACATTTAGTCGCTAGAGGGAGCTAATAACTCTATCGCTATAGAAACGCCAACGTTGCAGACGACAAGCGGTACGTTAAGTACATCCAAGCGGAAACGTTTACTAGGCGAAGAAAGCAACAACTGTATCCATCGCACTAGAGGCAAGAGGCGTAAAAAGGCCGATACTGGTTCACTCCAACGCGCCAAGGTGGATACCAATTATAAATATAAAGTGGAAAGCATTCGCACCATGCGAGTAACTAAAGATAGAAGGTAATAATATTAGGTTGACTAGTCTAGAGACCTGCGTTAGTATAACGAAGCCGACTTACGTAACTACCCTTTAAAGCTTTAAGAATTTTACGAACGAAATCTTAAACGGCCAGCCCCCTCTATAGAGCTTTAGAGATGGATAGAGGACTTTAAGGCAGATAATTATCCCAGCTATAATAGCTCTAAGCAATTGTAAATAGAAGAAGCACTTTAGAACACTAGCCTATAGTATTTAAGGTAAAAAGTTAAGTTAAGCGAGAGAGTGGAATATTAGTAGGTAGTAGTATAGACGTTTGTAACAGTGGTTTACATTATTTACTATTTAATGTTAGACAGGAAAAATAGAGGTCTTAGACTAGAACTAAGCGTGCTTCTATGCCTACCTTAGGTTTAACGTTGAGCGAGGCGGAGTTTAAGAACAAGATATAGTCCGCGTCTAGGATAGACTCCTGCGTATTGCCTAGATGTAACCTTTTACTAAAAATAAGTAACATAAGACTTGGTCGAACACAACGTTTCTGCTAAAGCCACACGGTACATACATTGTCGCTGGCGGGTTTGGTAATCTAGGTCTCGAAGTGCTTAAATTCCTTGTCCTAACGGGGGCCCGTCGCATTATAATTATTTCTTATAGTAGTCTTTCTCCTCCGCGCCAATAGACTACTGCTAAAGGCTAAGTAAAAGTTATTACTAATAAGATAAACAAACTAGAAAATAAGGGTGTAAGCATTTATAGTATTGCATTAGATATTAGCGCCTTAGATGCAGAATCACAACTGCTCCTAGCGCTCGATTAATCATGCCTCTCACACGTCCTGGGTACTATATATGCCGCCGGCATTAATAAGGACGGCCTCTTAATAGGTACCACTTTCGCAACCTTCTCCTAAATTTTTGCCCTAAAGGTCGCTAGTGCTCTTTCACTACACATATTATTTCCACTACGCATGTTAGACTTCTTTATACTCTTCTCGTCCATCGGCCAGCTCGTTGGCACATTAGGCCAAGCACCCTACAGCGCGGAAAACGCCTTCCTGGACGTCCTTACACTCTAGCGTGGTAAAATTTTATAAAAAGGAAAAGAAAAGAAAAAGCTTTAAGCTCTAACATAGGGGGCAGCACTATAGTAGGTCTATAAACTAATCTACTATTCTCTTCCGCTGCTTTTGGCAGGGGTCGTATGCTATTCCTTCGTGATAAATACGTTATATCTATTAGTTAGGCGACTTAGCTATCTCGCCGAAATAGTTACTAGATAAATTCTTTGTTCACAGGAGTATATAAGTAGGAATAGGAAGCTAACACCCTTCTAATTAAGAGCAAAGCCCTAAGCATGGCAAGAATAATAATAAGACCTTCTATATAGACTACTAACTCTATATTAATAACACACGCTATGTGCGTCTAACGCATACCTTATAAAATATATCTTTCTATGCAACTTTATAGAACAGGAAGGATAGCGGTATTCAAACTCACCCTAATACTAGGGGTCCTTAAAATGTGTCTCTACGTGCTTTTTTAAGACGTCTTTCCGCAGTATACGACGCATCCGCCGTTCGTATAAGAACTTCTCTTCGCCTATACAGAGAAGGCATACTAGATATGGGAGTATTATTGGGTATAGATGCTAGGATCGAACTTCGACCACTTCTTTATCCCCCTACGTAGTGGGCTCCTGCTTCTTAAGACTACTATCTAGACCTATTAGATTAATAAGAGAGCCATCCATCTTCTTACGCTTTAAGGAAGACAATATTAAGTTATTTACACAGTCTATCTTTTGTTTAAGAACCTTTAGGTAGCGAGTCTCCTGCCTAAGGCATAGTTTAGCTAAGGTATAGATATATTAGACACGAGCTTGGTCGTTCTTAAAAGGCTAAAAAAGCATACTAGCTATAGTTGCACGTTCTTTAAATTTAAACTTAACGTTTAATAATATTAGAACTTCGTTCGCGGCCTTCCCCCTAAGCTATCTAGCTATCTTAATTATATTAATTAACTCGTAGAAGGTGCGGATCGCTATAGTTAGTCGTACCTAACGTAATTTTTTAGAGGTACTATTAATTTTATAGTTTACCTCTTCGTATTTTGCATAAAGCGAAGTTCCTTTAGCCTTAATAAGTGGACGGAAGCCCTGTTCGTATAGCTCATTCTTATATGTTTCCCGCTTGTCACGAAGCGCGATAAGCAGCGGGTCTTTCTGCACTTCCTCCTATTACTTATTGCTAAGCTCTACTAGCGCTTATTAATCTCGCGATAAACCCATGCGTGCAATAGACTAGATTAGTTCTTCCTTAGAAGGGGTACTAAAATAAATTAACTAAAAGTCGCGTGCGATGTGCGTCGGTGTATAATATCTTTTATATATGTCCCTAACATGGCCTATGGTCTGGTTCCGTTCCGTGGAAGTAAGAATGTCTGGCAGATTCTATTAGCTCTAGTATAAGAGAGTAGGGATCCCTAGTAAGGCTCGCATACTATTAATGTTACTACTAAAAGCTTGTTATAGCTAGTAAAGCTTAAGATCTGCTTCAAATCCTGCAACACGCCCTAGCCGGATGAATATGTCACGATACTTCTAGTAAGGGAACGCTGTATTTAAATCTATATAACCACCCTTAACTGTACTTTAAACGTTGTAGAAGAAAAGCTTGTCTAGTAACTCCTTCTTTTATTAAATACGGAGTACATCGCGGTCTGCTAGTATATTAAGATTAAATATTTACTAAATATTAGTAAATTTGTTACGGAATACATCCTGTCTAATGCCGATGCCTAGCATATGCGAAACGATGCAGAACGCAGGTAATCCTTTAAGGCGAAATGTAAACATCTTCCTAGAAGGTAATATTAGAGTTATATAGTTTAATCCTTCTGCATGATATAACATATAGTGTTCTGTCTTTATTCTTATTCTTGACGTGCTCTAGGTTTATATTTACTATAATAGTACTTTAATTCGCTTCCGTAAGGCTGCGAACCTTTATAAGTGACACGTCTTTAAAGTAGAGTGCTTTATTGCTGCCTTTATTGCTTGCACTCTTAATAAGGGCTCTTGGCCATGTAGTAGTAGCTACGCTCAAGAGGAGGAGCACTAAGATCTATACCCGAATAAACCTGTGCAGCGGCTTCCTGTCGTCGACCTATAGAGCATAGAGAATAGCATAGAGGTCCTGGACGTACATGGCTAGCTTGTCCTTCTTTAACCTATCTAGTCCAAGATCTAGAATCCACTTCGTTTAGTTAGGTTAAAGTTACATGTTTAAGGGAGAATAGGCTAGCTCACGTTACAAATGTCTTTTAAAACCCCGTTTACTATCGCATAACCTATAGTATTGTAATAATACATGCTAATCCTTTTCTAATACGCCTCTATTGCACTCTCCTTAAGGATTCGGGAATGCTATATTCGCTAAAAAAGGTATAATTTAAATACTGCGGGGTCGCATCTGCGCAGCTGGTCCACTAGAGACAGTCCTATCCGTTTCTAGAGCTTGTAGTAGTACCTAGTCTATATTAGTTTAAAGAGCGTAATGGTAAGGGGCTTTATAATCCTTACTTCTTCTAAAATTCGCTTTCTGCTATCTATAACCTCGTCGTTCGATTAGTGTGTTTTGGCCTTGATGTACCTTGCTTTGTATAGTAGGCAATTGTCCCTATTATCACATCCGCCTTGGAATCTGATTCCACGTCCAGTTCTCCATCCGAATTAGGGTCGACATCGCTGCGACCTTCAGAATATGTTATATCTTGTAACTTAATATCTATTTCTAAGCCCGAGCATAAGTCTAGATTAAGATCCAAGTCTAGGGAAAAGCTAGAACTAGTGTTAAATAAGGGCGTTGCAAGGAAGGACAGCGAGTCTAGATCGAGGACAGCGGGTAAGATAACAGTAGAGATATTACGGGTTTCTCTCTTCGTTCTCCTACGAGGAACCGCTGTAGTTATGGCACAAGCGCCACTAGATCCGCCGCTACGCCAAACTATCGTCTTCGCGTTATAGGCAGGTTTAGGCGTAATAACGCGACTACTAGAGGGAGGTAGGCGTGCGTTGGAATTAATTTTAGGGAGGGTTAGATACGGTAGGAAGGTAAAAGAGCGGACCCTTTAAATAGGTGCTAGCGCAGCATTGGAGAGCAGAAGGGGGCTATATCTAACCTAGCAAAGCACTCGTAAGGCGTAGGGACATAGTGTGCGGCGTAGGGACGTAATGTGCCGTGGAGTGAGGGGCACTGTCTATTGGTCTAAGCGAGCAGGGTTACCTCTAAAGCAGCGAGCTGTCTAGGGCTAAGCGAGGTGGACACGCCGCCAAAAGCGGCGGCAAACCACCTCCGAAAATGGACGCATTTCCACGACCACTTGAATATTAGTAGTTATTATTATAGTCCTGCTAAGACTTTTCTTTTAGAGGTAGTTCCTAAGACTTATTATAGTTTTAACCTTTATGCGGGACTTCTTACTTATACAGGACTTTATTACGTAACTACTAACCTAAGCTGCTCCACGCTTTCTTATATTCCTCCGCCCTAGTTATTTCGCTAATAAATACCTTCTTGGCGTAATTGTCTGGTTCCTTCGTTCCTGTGGGGTTCGTGATCGTAACATAGTGTACTTCTATTATAGAGTTTTAATAAACGTTTAAGGGTAATTATCTACGTATAACGTAATCCGCGCGAGTACCTACGTATATATATAAATGAATAGGTAGCTATAGGATTATAGTGCCTAGCTAGTAAAGGCTTATTTACTTATAGGCTTATTATAATCTATACTTTAATATTTTCAAAAAAAAATAGAGAAGGGTCCAATACCTATTCCTTATACTTAAGCTTAGTTAATAATACTTTTTACTGAATTTTTTTTTAATTTAGCTTTGAATTTTACTAATGTCCTTACTTATAGGCTTATTATAAAATTTAAAAGAAGCTTATTCCTAAAGCGCGTACTAAAGATAGTTATACTTTATAAGCTTTTATTAACACTAGCTATTTACTTTATATAGGTACTTATAGCTTATATTAGGAATACTCCCTTTAATCGTAGCGTATATACTTATATACTTAGTTATTTAGCTAAGCTACGTAAGCTAGTAAGCATAATTTTTTTTTAAAATGAAGTTATTACCACGCCTAGTCACGATAGGTTATTAAGCTCTTTTTAAGCCTACTTATAATTATATTATAATACTAAGCATAAGAAATTCTTTATTAGTGATATACTTTTTATTTTTAAAAAATTTAAGAAAACAGTGTTAGCGTGTGTGCGGTTCTATTTAAATAACTATTTAGTTATATCTATTATTCTACTACTCTATAGGCGCAAGGTAACCTCTTTATATATATATTATATCTGCTCCTTCTAATTATTATTACTTAAATAAAAATCATTTTTAAGGTTTCTAATTAGCGCTTATAGCGTCTACTACTTAGTTAATTATAATATTATAAGCTTTAGTTTTTATAAATTAACTATAGTATAGACCCAGTTTTAGAGTGCCTAAAGCTTTATTATAAATTAATTATAAATAGTGGAATTTAGCTTATATCACTTAAGCTATTATATATAGGGCTTGCTTTTAATATTTAGGTCTAATAGCTCTAGAGTCTAGTCGTGTATATTTATGTACTTAAGAGTCTTAGGGTTAATATAACTTTATATCTTTTAAGCCTTTACATGATACTTAAGCAACGCGTACTAAGATAAGAATAAGTTATAATTTATAAGTTAATTACTTACTAGAAGCTCTATAGTAGTTATTATATAGTTTAGCTTTATTATAAGATATAAGCGTCGGGACGTAAGCGTAAGGATAATAAAAAGAAAAAAATAAGTCATTACTATAATTATTAATTAGCATAAAATAAGTATATTATATAGCATTATAAAAATACTAGACTTATAACTATAGCGCAGAGTTATAATAATTAAGTAGCTTATAAATAAAATTTATTAAAAAGAAGAAACTTTAATAAGACGCTTAATTATTTTTAAATTTAAAGAGATCGTGTGCTCAGCTACTTAGCTACTTAGCTACTTAGCCACTTGGCTACTTCGCTAAACTAGCTAGCGCAGTAAGCTCTAGCAAGGAGCTAGTAAGCCTTTTGTAACATAAATTATATAGTAAAATATCCTGTTAACTTAATAAAGTTACATAGCTACTTTTCACTAATCTCACTAGCGCTTTACTTAGTAAGTAGCTTATATATTATATTTCGCATAGCACCTAGCGTGGGCGGAAATTCTCGCGAACCTAGGTTAAGTATATACCTAATAATTACTATCTCTTTTAGCTTAATAAGCTTTTTTAATTTAGTCTAGTAATTGCGTCGCGTAGTAGTTTTTATAAATTATTTATATAGTATACTTTAAGAAATATTATATATTACTATAGCGCGTTATTCGCTTTAGATCTAGTCTTATTTAATAGTTAAAATAGTTAAGAAGATATCTACTTTATTATAAAGTATTTAAGTAAAAGGTGGTTAAGCTATAATTATTATAAGGTAACGCATTATAGAAAGTTTAGTTGGGTAACTATAATGAGGTAGGCGCCTTGTCTGTAAAATTAATACTATGTAATTTTCTCACCTGTACCGAAAGGTACGCGCGAGAATACTTAAGCTAAGTATTACTTGTATAATATAATATATATATGAGACATGCTAGAGCCACCACTAGCGCTAATAGTTAAACTAGCCTAGTCTAATCCTCTATTAGTAGGGAAGGCCACGTGTTTATCGTGCCTAATTTATTATAGTAATCACTTACTTGCACTAACTGCTCACTTATTAGCTACGTTAGTATTAATTTTATAAATTACTATAATCTATTTATAGTTGCCTAGCTATATAGCCTTTAGTGTGCCTCGTCTCTTTAATCTTATAATAATAAACTAAGCTAACGTATCTTACGAGTCAGCTAATTACACGGATAAGCTAATTACTCTATTTTATTAGTAAAGTTCTTGTTTTTACAACCTTATTAACTTATTAACTCTCTTAATACCGATTAATAAATTCTAAACCTTTTTTTACTAAGCTATACTAATATAAGGCTATACTAATATAAGGCCATACTAATATAAGGCCATACTAATATAAGTATTTTATACTTAAGATCACTAAGCTCTAGCCTAAGGGGTTAAAAGTTAGTTAAAAACTACCAAATTATAAAGATCGTTTAGCCTTTAAAATCAATATCTCTATAACTATATATACTAGAACTATAAATGTTTAACAGCCTTGTCTTTGTATTTATAATACTATTATTTTAAATTTTTAAGTTTTATTAGTAAGTTTTAAGGAAGTTAACAGGGGTGTAAAAACAAGGGTTTTACTAATAAAATATAGTAATTAGTTCGCCCGTGCCATTAGCTCGCCCGTAAGGTACGTTATATAAAAAAAAAAATATAGTAATTACTTAAAATTATTTTATTTAGAGGAATACGTAGTAAGCTTTTTAGTATAGTATAATTAATAATAGGTCAACGTTAAACACCGTACTAAAGGGTTAGACTATCAGTAGCCAATTAAAATGTAGGGGTCTTTTATTTAGTTCTTATGTTGGGTTAAATGTTAACCTTCACCCTGTCACTCTGCCATCTTTATATTTGACAATCTGTTAGCTATAGTATGGCCATTATTCACTGCCCGCATTTATGTATTTTTCTCTCTAACTTTTAAACTACCTACGCCAGTAATCTAAAGCTGAGCCGTTAATCGCGGTGCCTTCTTTGCTCTCGCGGGTTTGAATCTTCTGAGAGGGTATGCAAAGCTAAGCCGTTAAAGGAGGTCCAATTGCGTTCTCCATGTACCTTTATGCAACGAGCTGTTTCGAAGAGGCTCATACCGTCTTTCCGGTGAATCTCTCGCTCCTGCACTTGACTGAATGAGGGACCAAACGGCCGTTCCGGAACCCACCAGCGATGCAAGAATGCGGGATCGCATGTGGCCCCCGTACATTTAACACAAAGGCCACTCGTCTTATCCTCGTATGTACTCCGCACACAACGCTCTATTCGCTCAATACACCGGCTTTTGCGGCTTTTGAGGTGGAGACACGGCGCCCTTCCGCCCTCTCATGGCGCGACGCGTGAAGCAGTGGAAGTAAGCGCTACACCGCACTCGACGCAGATATGCAAGCCACGCGCCCGCCCCCAACGCGTAGTCCCGTGCTCTCGTGCGACCACCTGCACCCCTTCCAAGAGGCATAAATACCATCAGCCTCCCCTCTCCCCTTCCCCCATACAAACACCCCCATTCTCCTCACTCTCTCCCAAAGATCCCACCTCCTTCTTAAAATCGTCAGCGCTACCTGAACCGAGACCCTTAACACCACTGAGGGACTCTAAACTTGTTCATCATCTCCTTACAACCACCTGCACCACGGAGCTTCGTCAACAACGTCAACGAAAGACCCCACCCAGCACTAGCTCCTAACCTGACGGTACAATGCCCTCACCCGCACACCCCCTCCTCCGCTTCCTCGCCACCCTCTTCGGCACCATCTTCCTCGGCTTTGGCTTCTCCTACACTTTCTTCCCCCGGCGCGCATACGCCTCTATCGGCCTGCCCGCCCTCTCCTCCTCCACCACTTCACTCGATGCAGAAATCCTTGACGCCGTGATAACGCTCTTCGGCGCGAAAGACGTCTTCGTCGGCGTTGCTCTCCTGGTCACGACGTGGGTGGCCAACAGGAGGGTCGCGGGGGTGCTGTTAGTTGCGGCGAGCGCGTGTGCGGGCGTCGATGGGTGGGTCGTGCAGCGGGTGGCAGGGAGCGGGGGGTGGAATCACTGGGGGTATGGGGTGGTTATGGGATGTGTGGGGGTGCTGATGGGACGGTAGGGCGCATGGAGAGAGAGAGAGAGAGAGAGGGTGCGTGTCGACGGGACGGCACTGGCGCACGAGGTGGTCGTGGTAAGAATGTATGGATCCCACTGGGACGCGGGTTGGAAATATATTTATATAAACGTCGATTGGTTATCGTCTGACCTTTCAAACACAGGTATCTACATATCCACCAGCTACCTGGGGGTAATCTGCTTCGTCCCTTCATGCATCATGTGCTCCGCGTGCATAGACCAGCTGCACCTCATCATATCTGCACGCTTCGCCCCGCGTCTACAACTCATCCCTTGTCCGTCCACCCTCCAGATCAGGCATGCTCATAATCTTCACCACCAAGCTCGTCCACCCCGTAAAGTGCTGCGTGCGCTGCCCCTTGCCCGTCTCAGGATTATATTGTTCCCAAGCGAAGCCCGTTTCTTTCCAGCTTTCGTACACAGTCCTGACCAGGTTCTTGCGAAGATCAGTATAGAGCTGCTTGGCCTTGGCCTGATGCGGGCCCTTTTGTTGCGCAATGTTCTGTCGCATATGTTAGTGTATCACATTTGCATGAATTACAACCGGGCTAGGTGGGCTGGCTTACCAGAAGTTGCTGAACAGCAAGATAGTTCATGTTCATCCAGATGGGGCCGCGCCAGTAGTCCTCCTCAGTGTGGTAGAACTCGTTGCTCTTGCTCAAGCTGCGCAGGCCGTGCTCGCTCCAGAGCTCTTCTTCGTCGCCGATTAAATCGAGGATGGCGCCCAGCTTCGGGCTGTCTTTGTCTATTAAGCCTGTGAGGAAGGGGAACAGCGAGATGTAGCCTTTGTGGCAGACAAGCTTGTTCTCTTCGTAATCGTCGATGGTGGCGTCGCAGTACGCCTTGTCTTTCGCGGACCAGTGCAGGTCATCGATGTTCTTCGTGATGGCTTCTTCAAACTTTGCGAATTGCGCAGCGTCGTCAGTCTCGTCCAGGTATACGGCAATACGGCGAATGGATTTAGTCATCATGCCAACCCAGCTGATGAGGTCGAGGTGGAGCTCTCCTGGGTGAGGAGGTTGTGCGCGAGGGTAGTCGTCAAGGCCGGATGTCAGAATGTGCTGAGGAGTGCGGCCACGCCACCGGTAGCCCTCCTTGGTGGAGAAAGCCTCGCGCTCGTAACTCTTGATATCGCCGGCCTGCGTTTTACGAAACCAGAAGTACTGACGCTTCAGAAGTGGATAGAGTTTTCGCAGGTACTCCAAAGCAGCTTCGCGGTTTGCAAGTTGCATGAAATACGACTTCTCAGCGAGGACCTTCTCGTTGCTAGTGTCGGCTTTGACGGCGTCCAGCTTATCGAGGAAGGATATGATGACCATGAAAAGCGTTGGTGGGTTTGCATAATGAGGGTATTGGACCTGGAACTGCTCTGGCACCTTGCTGCGCGCTTCAGCTCCGAGAATTTGCTCGCGCGCGATCCAGCCGTCGTCGTCCATCAGATTGAACCAGCTCTTGATAATGTCAAGGATTAGGTCGACGTCCCAGTCAATGACAGGAAGAAGGTGAAATCCCTCGTCCCACAAGAAACCGCGGGGAAAAAATGGTCGCGACGGGATGCTAGTGAACAGCTCGGAGGGACCCTCAAGTTGCGCCCCGTTGCGAGCCCGAGCCTCGGCCGCATCCTCCCAAAAACCTTCGTTGTCTTCTTCATAAGCAGGATCATCGGAGCGGTCGACGCGGGAATCGCCGTAGAAGTAGCCGATGCCGCCAATCAAGTTGGAAAACAAGGACTTGGAGAATTCCTCGTAGCGCTCCTTGACGAACGGCGGCTGCGGCTTGAAGATTTCGGTAAAACGAGTGGAGAAACCAGAAGTAACAGAGTTGATTTGTATAGTGAGATCTTCTGATGTGATGGGTTTGGGAGCAGATCCCGATGAGAAGAGGATGTCGAACTCGAAAACGCCTTCAAAGACCTTCTGAATCAGATGGATGTTTCCCTGTCCGGGCTGATGCCTGATGGTATAGAGTTGGGCAGGCGGAGGCGGATTCTCCTCCCCATATTTGGACCCAAGC
Source organism: Bimuria novae-zelandiae CBS 107.79 (assembly GCA_010015655.1). Classification (NCBI taxonomy): domain Eukaryota; kingdom Fungi; phylum Ascomycota; class Dothideomycetes; order Pleosporales; family Didymosphaeriaceae; genus Bimuria; species Bimuria novae-zelandiae. The sequence goes on from ML976746.1 coordinate 35,167, forward strand.
TGGTCAATTTCAGTTTTCAATTGCGCAAACAGCACCTGCTTGGACTGCCACAGTGCCTCTTCCGGAATATGCGAGCTCGCAACGAGTGTTCGATGCAACGGCTTTTCCTGGGCGCTCGGATGGTTCAGCTGCGGGTGATCGCCCTTGCCTTCAGTGATCCTGACTTCGAAATCGCCCAATTCGGGTGTCATGCCTTTCAACACGACATCGCCCTCAGCACCCGTCTCCTCAGCATCACCATCCGCCTGGAGATGACCCAAGCCTTCTAGCGTGTTGTACCAAATGACCGTGGTCTTCAAGTTGGGCGGTGCATCGGCCCGCGGCGTGCCCTTGATCCTCGCACCCCAGCTGCCGCCGTGCTGCCCGCCTGGGAACTTTATGAACTCGGTCGTGATGTCGACGAGGTTTGCAGGGTCGTGGATGGTCTGACGGCCGCCGGTGCGCACGTCGTATTCGTCCCAGCCGTAGCCGTCGAGCTCATGCTGCTCGCACGTATGGCGGAAAGCTGCAGCAGTTGGTCAACGCAGCTCCGTGAAGGGTGTAGCGAATATTATACTCACTATGCTGCACCGTGTGATCCTCGACCTTCGTCCACAGCAACCCACCCATCAAGCTCTTCGGAATCCTCGGCCTCACTCCAAAATACAAGTTCGGCCTGTAGGGGCCCCATAGCAAGCTGTCATTGCTGGCCTTTTCGATTTCGGCGACCTGCGCATCGACAAGCGACAATTGGACAAGCAAAGTGTATGTCAGCACCCGCAACGGGCTGCTGGACCATCTCGAATTGCGCGCCATGTCAGTTCGTGGTGTTGACGCGCTGGTGTGGGGTTTCTGACAGTGGACACATTGAACCTTGCCGCGCGGAGGTGCCACACGTTTGTGGCGGTGCCTTTCCTCCTGCCGCTTCCTCTGCCAACTTCCTTCTATGAAGGTCCTTTATCGAATTTGCATCAACTTCGGATTACGCAGCCTAATTCGATAATACTTCAAAAGCTAGGTGCCCAAGATGCTTTAAACAAAATATAGGTTCGACTGGTGCCTCTGTAGTCATGGAAGCCGCCATCTACCATGATATATATCAATGCCTCCATCACGAAGTCTTTGATTAAGCCCTGCAATCGAAAAGGGGTATCAATTAGTCATGTTGAGAACTATCAGCGTTTGCATTCTTGGGCTCTGACACCATCGAGCCCTAGCGTCATTAGACGCTCTCAGAAGAACCGTGTTTCCTGAATAGCCTTGGCATATGGTTCTGACTCGGGCAGTAACCAGTTATTCCCACCCATCCCGGACACGTCTGATGGCAACGGTCAGAAGAGGAACGTGCAAGTGTTGTAAGATGAAAACAGCCGTACCGTAGCATAAACGCCCCACTCGTGACAGCCTCTCGTATGGGTATCTCTTGCGCAAATCTTCTTACGCGCACACCAGCCTCTGGTGCAATGATAACTTCCATAGCCATGAGACCGAGCTCCCATGCAACCTCACACACCGCACATCGCTCTCCACATCAGACTTCCAAATTTCATCCCAGCATACCAGCAATCCTCCCCACCCCTCACCCCCTCGACGGCGAAAGCGGCCGATTGAATCCACCCTGCCTATTCATATACTGCCTCGCCTCCATCTTCTTCTCCTTCCTAACCCCATAGTTCAAATCATTCCCCGGCACCTTCGTGTTCTTGGTGCTCCGGAACCGCGCGAACCCCATGACCTGCGCCATCTCCCACGTCTCGTCGTCCATGCCCTCGGGGCGCGCGCGCTGCGGCTGCTCCTCCGTCTTCACATCTGTATCGACGCTGGGGCTTGCCGGAGCTGCTGCGCGTGGCCCGCTCGGCGGAGGCGCGCCGTTGGATTTAAAATCGCGCTTGGGGCCGGCGGGTGCGCCGCGAGGACCGGTAGGTGGACCGCCGCCGCGGGCAGAGCGGAAGTCACGATCATGGCGGTGGTCGCCGCGGTCGTGGTCTCTGTCTCGTCCGCCGCGGCCCATGGGGGAGCGATTACGGTAGCCGCCGCGGGGCCCTCCGCGGTCTCGTCGTGGGCTGCGCGAGCGGTTGCGGTGGTTGTCTGGTGCGCGGTCGCGGAGGCCGCCGTTGCGCGAGTCTCTGTAGTCGCCTCTGTCGCGCGGCGGGCGGTCGCGGGGCCGATCGCCGCCGTCGCGCCGGTCGTCTGTCATGGTTTGCGTGGGTGGTGAGGGGGTGGTGAGGGAGTGTTAACGGTGCAGTTCGTCGTTCAAGAAAGTGATGGGCGCCAAGGCCTACTGGTACCCTGCCGAGACAGTCAGTGCGCCGCGACACTAACGCGCCACCCCAACACCAGCACCGCAGCCAGCAACATGAGGCTGTAGAGTTTTACACAAAAGCTTTTATCGCGAAATTTTCTAAAGTTAAGATTTTATAGAGCTATAGAAGATTACTAGCTAGTTAAATTATAAATATTTACTTAGTATTCTAATTATTTAGCTACTGCGCGATGCTGGCGCTAATAGCGTAAATATTACTATATTAACGCGTATAGATGCCAGCGTAGGCTTCTTCCTTTTTATAATTATATAAGTAGCTTTTAAAGCATTCTAGCTTCCCTTTTTAGTAATTTTAAAACGTTTTTAAAGTTATTATTAAGTCTTGCGAGCCTGTTAACGGAGGCGTTACTTAGTAGCCTAATTAGCTTTCTTCTTAGCGCGCGTATTTCTAGCTACCGCACGCGCAATACGCTTCTCCTATAGTAAATAAGCTTTAAGCTACCTATTTACTATCTAGATCTCTCTCTACTTACTTTTCTAGAGTTATAGTTATTACTTTTTAGCCTTTTATTAGCTAAGAGAATCGCGCGCCCTCTGTACGCGGGCAGGTAACTAGAAAACAGATCCTTTATACTACTTATCTAGCTGCTTAAAAGGTAGAGTCCTGCCCTTTATTTAATACTATTTCTGGTTTGTAAGGGCTTCTCGTAGCCCCTAATTCTTATACTCTAGGAGCTACTTCTATATAGAGATTAAGTGTATAGTGCGACTTAGCTTCTTGGCCTTATTACCTCCCCCTGTATTAACAACAACCTTTAAAAGCTAATTGATTTTGCGCTAATTAGACGCGCTAAGTACTAAAGTAGAGCTTTTATATAATCTCTATTCTAGAGACTTATCTTTATTAAATTAACTAAGGATTAGTGTAGGATCTGGCGGCGAGATACCTATATACTTAAAAGCTTTAGTAATTAATTATAGCGTAACTAACGTTGTCTAGGCCTTCTAGAATAGTATAAAGAAGTCTCTTTTAGTAATTATTAATAGCCCCTAACTCCTATACAGGTATGCGGAGAGCTCGTCGGAGTAGGCGATAGAAAGAGACTTAAACACATAGACGTTTAGAGGCTATAGCGTATAAGTGGCGTAAGGGGGAAATATCGCAAGGAGGATCTTTTTCTAATTATAGTAGTTAATAAAATCTATAGTAACGTAAGATCTATGCCTATTAAGGACTAAGAGTCGCTACTACTGTTAAGCCTTCTCCTTAGTATAGCGATTAAACACCTGTTTTAGCTATTAAAGCCCTATCTCGTTGTTTAACTATCTAAAGGTTAATAAGGTGATAAAGACTCTATAAGAATTAACGTTAATTTCCTTAATCTAGCTTAATTGTAGAGTCTTAGCGTTAGATTAATAGATTAGTAATAGATTAACAGTAGATCCATCGGCGCATATACATGCGATAAGCGAGATCCACTCACGACTGCCATCCTGGATAGATTGCCTCACTTGGCGACTCTTATATATAGGCCTGTCGAAGATCCTTTTTAACCTGCCGGTGATGCCGAGTAGGAAGCCTTTTTCGTCCATATTATAGGTATGCTAAGGCTCTATGCTATACTTTATAATTTTTTTATATAAAAGCTTAAAGTAGAGCCTATATCTTGCGCCTAAATTAGTGTTATAGCGATTACTATCTAGCCTAGTCGTCTATCGCAAGATTAGGGAGTTAGGGTAGCGCCTAATAAAGTAATTAACCTATTATATAGAGATATCCTTTTTAGTAATAATTAATATAAAGTTTTAGATTATCTAACGCGTAGGGGGTAGACCTTTCTAAGTAAGACGCTGTATATACTATAGAAGCTTAGATTCTTGTTGTTAGTTAAGATTTTAGTAAGTCTGTAGTAGCTATATACGCGCCTGCATGGCGCATCTATGCCAGCGCGTTAATATTGACCGCACAACACCAAATTCTTCTGCAATTTTTCTATATGAGAAAGTTTCTCCAGGTTCTCGTGAGTCGATAGCGATGATTGCAGCCTCAATCGGATCCATATTGGTGGAGATGCGGCGCGTCAAAGTTGAGGTGCTACATCTGTTGGGGTGGCGCGTTAGTGTCGCGGCGCACTGACTGTCTCGGCAGGGTACTGTGCCCGTGCGCGCAGCGACCCGAATCGCGCAGCGACCCACCCAACCAACATTGGCCTACCAGCAAAAATGAGGCTGTAGAGCCACATACAATAGCTATTATCACGAGATCTTAAGGTGTAGTAGTATATAAGATAATGCGATTAATTTATACTATCTATATTTTCTTAGAAGCTTAATTAGGCGGCCACTTTTGGCTAGTTTTAGTGGTGGTTTAGGTGCTAAGGATGCCGGGCCCTTACTACTACTAGAGGCTACAACACGACGCTTTTTTACTAAATTTAATAGAGCTTTGTGTAAGGCTTTTCGCTTAGGCTTATTTACCTATTATAATAGTTTTTAGGAGGTTACAGTCTCTTTATTCTGTTGTTTTTGCTCTTTTATAAGCCTGGTATTCTTAGCCTTTACAGCCCTCTTATTCTCCTTCCTTTTTTTAGACTCCTCTCTCTTAACACGCTTCCTTTTAGCCTCTTTCTCTTTAGCAAGCTTGTTACTAGCTCTATTAACCTTACGCTAAGTAATTATAACTTTCTTTTACTCTTTATCTCTCTCTTTAATAGCTAAACGTGTGTTTGCCTCTCTAATTTTACAAGGAGACTAAAGGACTACTCTACTATAGTAATTTTATTACTATTATAAGTTAAGAGGCTTGCTTTGCTTCTTGTGCCTTACTTAGAGCTAAAAAGCGTTTTAAAGTTGCTTACTTTTGTACTCAGCCATGTCCTTGTCTGCTTAGAGTTTGTGGATGGTAAGAGAGAGAGATCTAGCCTTATTTAAAGCTAGGTCTTTTACTATAGAGCGTAAGAGACGCTGCACTCGCTAGAAGTTGCCCTTAATAGCTACTAGAGAGTCCTTTAAGGCCTTACTCTTATTATAAGAGTTATGGTTAAAGCGTTTAAGTACACGCTCTAATTCTTAAGGCTATATACTTATAGCCTCCTAGGCCTTCAAAATTATGTCTTCTTTAAAGGAGGAGACCCAGGCCTGCTAAAAAAGCGGAAAAAAGTCGCTTTTATTAATAAGAATTAGCCCTTAGGTAGTTTAGAGATAGTCACTAAGCGCCTTAGAGCAGGCTAATAAGAGAGACTTAAATATTACTATATTAAGTAGTTAAAGCGTATGGGTAGAGTGAGGTGGTAATATAGCTAGGATAATGCGGTGGGATTCGCAATAATTAATAAAATCTATTATAAGGTAACTGCTATAGCTATCTACGATAAGGAGACGGTAATCTTTAAGTGCCTTCTCTTTTATAGTCCGTTAAAACACCTGTTTAAGCCAGGACAGGCCTATCTCATTATTGCTCCATCCTGTGGGAGAGGTAGAGCAGAAAATGTCGTGTTTTCCAACCTCTATACCAGCAACCCAGGTGTCTCTCAAACCACCCAAAGCTGCAAAGATGAGGCCAGGTGGTAGAGCACTCCCATCAGCACAAATTGTTGCCAAGCAAGTGACAAATTCTCTCTCTCCATCCTAGAGAGCTGCTGTTACCTCTTTTCTCTCCCACATCTCACGGTTGAAGATGCGTTTGGAGCGTCCTAAGATGCCTATAAGGAAGCCCTTCTCATCCATATTGTATGTGTTACATGCCTGAATGTTGTACTGGGCCATCTTCTCGTGAAGGAGATCAAAATAGAGCCTGTATTTAAGGTAGGAGTTAGCATAGTAGCGAACAGCGTCTATTGCCTTGCTCTATTTTAAGACGATATAGTCGTTGTTTCGGTGGAGGAAGCGTGACACCCAGGACTCTAAGATTTCTTGGTAGGCAATAACTAAGGCAAAATTGCGTATTATCTCTTTTGTGGGAGGCAGCCTGCGCTCTGTAAGCTTGTCAATATGCTGTAGGAGGGCCTGCTCTTGTTGTGGGCTGAGAGCGCGTTGGTTGAGATCTTTGGTGGTCCTAGACTGCTGACTGCCCTGCTGTCTGCGGCGTAGCGTGGTTACGCTCACACTAAACATTTTCGCGAATTATCTATACGAAAGTTTTTTCCCTAGTTCTTGCGCATTATATGCTGCAATCGCATTGTTAATTAGTGCCATAGTGGTGGAGTTATAACGCGTTGAAGTTGGTTACTTGTCTGCAGGTTTGGTGTTGGTGGGTCGCTGCGCGATTCGGGTCGCTGCGCGCACGGGCACAGTAGTGGCTCACGAATCTTCTAGCGTAGCGTTCTGCTCAAACACTATCAGACTTCCTGTAGGCTTATTGATTCCAAAATATGCTTCTTCGCAGTCGCGAGTGGTTTAGGAAGTCTTGGTACTCTCGTGTACGCCTTCAAAGTTCACGGAGGAGATGCGCAGGCGTATGTCAACAGCTATGACGTATGCATTACGATCCCGCTTTGGGCTCGAAATAAATGCCACAGGTGTGCTGAGTGCAAACAAACCACTACCTTGCGCAAAGAAAGAACGCCACCATATTTGTGTATGTCTGATAAGGTTCCTGCACAAGCATTCGGGATCAATGGAACAAGTCGAACCAAGCAAAGAGCGACTACGCGATGTCGAAACCACTACACACGCTCTCCAGCCTTCTGGAAACCCTCCTTCCAGTGAGCCACCTCACGAGGCCTCCGGCACATACGACTGATCCTTCCTTGACGCCCGTCATATCATCTCTCCTGTTGCATCCTACAATAGAAGCCACCCTGCACCTCCTCAACGCCGACCTTCCTTCTGCGCACTTCCTTGTCCGCCACATGCTAGCACCACCCGCTATCGAAGGCATGCTGCTGCATTCTATCTTGCATCGCTGCGAAGGTGACATGCGCAATGCGCGGCTTTGGGCGAGCGACGTTCTGGACGCGAATGGTGGGTGGGTGCCGAAGCATAAAGGCGCTGAGCAGTTGGGGGCTGACGTGATGGACGAGATGAAGGGCAATGTGGAGGGTGATTTTCGTGTCGTGGAGTTTTTTTACGGTGAAGATAATGCGAAAATGGAGCGGTTGATTGATGATGTTGAGAAATGGAGGAAGGGGAACGAGATAGAGGTAGAGGCAGAGCTTGGGGGAGGATAGCGATTGAGTTGGAAAGTGTGTTGATTTGGTGTAGGAAGAAGCTTGGGGACGGAGAGTGGGTGGATGCGAGCGCAGCGTGGGTGAGGCATAGCGAAGTGGTACGGAAGAAGGGCGAGGATATGGTGAGTGGAGGAAAAGGATACAGCGAATTCTAAGGGAGGCATACAGAGGCGTAGCAACTCTTATGTTATATAAATGGATCTGCATCGCGTCGCATACAGTAAGACAGTGTTCGATTCTGCTTCGTAACTATAATAGAACCAATCCATCATCGAACCAGGACAAGTTTCCGGTGCTCGCACGTAGCTCGTGGGAGGCTGCTTATACCAGAACAAACTCCTGTATATCTACGTTTCCCTTGCGGAGCTCTGGCACTGACAGTCTAGGGTCGAACCAAGACTTCTCCCCTGTTTTCGTGTTCACGAATTCTCTCAATTCCTTTTCCGTTGGCTTATATTCCTTGGCAAATGCCCACCCATCTAGTAAAGGGCCCATTCGCGGATCATCATAGATCCTTGTACCAGTTTTGAGCTCGGTGTAGCCTTGGATCATGATACCTTCCCAGTCATTGCATATGTATGCCCTATATTCGCGAGGTACTGGGCCAAGCAAGGCTTCTGTGTGTGCAAGATCACTGACGTATGTGGGTCCTACCACTTGATATGTAACCGCTCCTTGCGCACAGTCGGCTGGTCGGAGTAAAAGGGGATCGCGAGCCCCTAGGATAACTCGTAAAATATCTCCTATTGACCATGTCAGAAAATGAGCAATAATTGCAGCCTGCGGGCTCCGTGAGGGGGTCGTAGTTGTGAATGATAATCGTGTAAGACGTAATATGTATACGTTTCCTGTCCAACATCTCTCGCCTAAAGTCGGTATGTACAACTTAAACCTGGATAGACAAGAGCGGATGAAACTCCCCTCAAAAGCATGCAGAATAATTCACTGAAACCCTGAGGCCATATCCGATGACAATCCCCAGGAAATGACCCGCCAACCTTTCCGTACAATCTTGTGCACAGAAGATGACATGACATACCTGCTATAGCTTCTGAGGAGCATATACCAACTCGACTAATCTCACATATGAAGATGGAACGACTTCTGATCGTCTCATTGACAATGGGCTCACGATTTTCATCATGGTAAGGCTCCGAAACCTGCCGGAGGCTCGGCGCCAGAGTAGCGGGCCAATCTTCACGATAATAACCGCAAGCCAACGCCATGATAAATTCCTCCGACAATTTCTCGGTTGCAATTTTAGCAGTGCGTTCCCAGAGTCGCAGGGTTGCTCTGAGTCCGCCTTCCATAGGTGCACAATCACTCACCTCCTCAACAACTCCGCACAGAACGCCTGGAACAATAAGTCTCGCATCTGCAAGAGTTCTCATTCTGAATCCATTTCTTCCTAATGCAAATGCATCAGGAATTAATCGGATAGGTCGCCATGTAGACCAATTTGGTACCCATGAAGGATGATCGGGCATCTGTCCGTGCGTCGTCAAATCGCAGTGTACTAAAAATCCAAGCTCCCATATAGTTCGAAGTGCGCGGAGCAAACACGATAGAATATTTTCGCGATAGGGAGATTGTAGTCGAGTTGACTTTTGCCACATTGGCGGGATTAACAAGGCCGAGGAGGGCAAAGATACGATCATGTGGATTTTGATGTTCCGTGAATCTTGACATTTCGAGTAGACGCAACATTGAGTGATCTGGATCCCGGATGCATAGGTAACGACGCTGGCGAACCAAGGATCCGGGAAGAATGGTAGTGTATCGCTCTGGTATTGAACCATTCAGGAACAGGATACAATTTCGGATATGCTTCCATGGCACGGAACGGAAACCACACTGTACCATACTGCGCGAACTAGCAAGGTGGATTTCCTGCCATATCCCTGTATACGATATCATTAGCACGGTATCTATACAGAAACCCAAGACGATTGCTCATTGAACCAGCTAGCAATGCCAGCTGATCAAATTTACAGAAGGGGTGAGTGGAGGGAAGCAATAGTCGACATGGACAGATGGTACGTACTAGCGCGAGAATTACTTTGGCTGGCTCAACGTCAATGCTACTCACCATAGTCTATCCCACCAGAATCGTTCAAGGACGTCGACTATCTCCTGATAATCCTCTTGGTTATACGGTAGGTTCAGTGCAAATGTAAAGGAATTGAACTTATTGATAATATACTCTGGCCGGCTCGAATCAGTTTGCTCGCTATCCGGAGGGCAATACAAGATATTCCAATCTTGTGTGCACTCCAGTAGTCGACCTAAAGATGCGAGAAGATCTAAACCCTTGCTACTTAGCCCAGTCGTCGGTCCTAGCCAAACTACCACTTTTTGTGCTAGTGTATAAATCTTGTCCATCCAGAACGTGCGAGGTGAGACAACCTGTCGAAGGTGTCTCAAAGCCTCCGCCAGGTTTTCCCTTAATTCAAGTCATGTTGGTTTTGTGATTCCATTCTTGGGAACGATTCGCACTTTCGTTGTAAACTCCGGGGCACCCCAGGTGTATGAAAGGGCCGCGGTCAGAGTTAGTGGAGGAATACTGCCGCGTCTCCTGTGGTATCTGATTATGAAGGGATTGATTTGGTTTTCGTTTACGCGAACTTCCCTTTGTCCTCAATGTGTAAACTGCTAGATCGTCTTCAAGAAGAGATAAACTCTATTGTATACGATTTTGACCACTCTCCATGTGAATGACATCTCGCCAACTATGCAGATCAAGTCTAGTATAGCCTATCAACTCAATTTCATAGGCAGGCTTGAAACCCGGACAAGGATTCAGCATGGCATCACAATCGTACCGCCAACGCTCAGCGTTTGAATCCGGATGATGCCATTGAATGTGCCTTGGACCTTCGAAGATATATCGTCTCTCCACGGTCATGTGAACTTCCCAACCTTCAGGGAACGTATCCTCAAGCTCTTTAATACCAACTCTGGTATCCGGTGCTCTCCTCGGTTCGACCAACGGAGTATGAAAGATTTCGAGTTGGATCTCATCGTCAAGGTTTGCGACGGGTAACAATCTCAGGAGCCTGATCTCGTCGTCATCCTGATCTCGCGGTCGGTACTAGTACGGCTCCAGCGTTTCGAGGTCTGGAAGCGGCTCTTCCAAAGTGCGCCGTAGACGCTTACGCTCACGGCTCATGTTGAATACTGGTTTGCAAATGCAACGAGGAAGACTGTGGTCGACTAGAGGTGTAGGAACGCAACAAGAAGTCTACATGGCTATCTGTCTGAAGATGCGGGGCAGTGCAATAGGCCGCAAGGCTGATCTTGGGGGCCGCGAATGCCTTGAGCTACATGAGCTCTGACCGGGCGCAGCACCACCCCAACGACCCAAACTTGTACGAAAATGTCCCAATATTATTCGAGGAGACGATATACATCCAGGTGGGAGAGAATTTAAAAGTCGCATACAAGAACGTTGAAGTTTGCTGTCGCTCTCATTAGTTTGAATTTCATAGCCACTCACAATAAGGACCGCGCAAAGAGCTTTAACAAACTGTATCATTCCAAAGGCCCATGCAACCGCACAGAGCTCTCAATGATGCATCTACACCGCGACCGTTGCATACAAATACATTTTCGTAGCTTGTCAGAGCCGTCGCCGCCCGAACGCCGATGTGATGACAAGGAGACAAAGGAATATCGTAGTCCTCGCGATGACAGACACGCCGGGGACTAGGTATTATGTGAACATGAACGGGTTAACGAGACCCTTTACGAGGACGCCTTGGCCTCCTTCTTGTCCGCCTCTTCCTTCTGGTGCTTCGCCTCAGCCTCGTGGTGCTTCTCCTCCGCCGAGCCATTCTTCGCCTGCCTCGCCTTCGCCGCCTCCTTGCGCTCGTTCATCCGTCGCTCCTCAGCCTCGACCATCTCTGTCCACGCGTTAGCACCATTGCCCAAAAGCAGTGATTCACCATGCCAAGACTCGCATGTGCAGTGACAAAGCATGACTGCGCGCAGGCCCGCATGACGAACGCGATGTACGTACCTCTCCACTGGTCCTCTCCCGCATACCGCTCATGATGTATCTTCTTCTCGATATAATGCTTATGCTCGGGATCATTCGGATCAATAACCTTGATCGTCTCCCACCTGCCTTTCCCCTTCGCGGCATCATTCCCCTCGAACGCGAAGCTCGCCAGCAGCGCCGAGAGCGTCAATCCCTGCGCGTACATACGTGCCTGCACCAGCTTCTGCGAGCTGGACATGGCGCTCTGGCGGTTGACAGCGATCCACGACCCCGCCATGGACGCGACCCAGAAGCCGAACAGGATCGGGTATCTGTTCTCTGACGCCCACTCCTTGGCGCGCTCCATGGCTGTCTTGTTCGCATAGTAGAGGTCTTCGCGTTCGCGTTCGCGGGCGATTTCGCGCTGCTTTTCGGGGTTATGCTCAATGTCGAAGGCGTTGGAGGCCCGGTCGGCTGCGATGACGGCTGCAAGGCGCTTAGTATGCGGTTAGAGGGTGTAGAGGGGGTCTACATACCTACGAAGGAGCCAGAGGATGTGACGAGGAAAGCTCGGAAGGGCACTGAGAGGGCTCGGAAGCTGTGGTATCTTCTGCTCGCGGCTACCACTACACCAGTACCGATCGCTGTGCCGATGAGACCACCAATAGTTCCGCCCTTGACAGTCGCACTGTCCAGACATCAGCCTCCATTTCAATTATCTTCTTCTTCGTCGTGTACTCACTTGTAATGCGCCTGCTCTTCTTCTTTCGTGAGAATCTTCATTGTGTGTGCGGCGTCAAAAGGTTGGGTTCAACGGGATCGCAGATTGTCGAGTAGGTTTGATTTAGGTGATTTGAGTAAAAGCGTATAACACACAAGTGAGGAGCTACGTCAGGCCAGCGCGACACGATTTTATAAAAGATAAAGCTTTGGCGGCCCGCAGCGGAATGGCAATAACCCAATGGTGACGTCGCCGAGCGTACCGAGCTCCCTGCGAGGCTAATAAATCGGCGGCATCTGGCTTACACACTGGGTACGAGACCTCGAACGAGCGCGGCCAGTTCATCACGCGATTGCTTGGGAGCTTGCCGCGTTGTCGGCCTCATTTGAGTCTGGTCTTCAAAAGTCTCAAATTCTATGCTAGCGAATTTTGATTCTTGAGCCTCGCACACATCTCCGTAGACCTTGAAGTTTTGATCTTCTCATCTTCACATGCGCGCATCAAAATGACGGCAGAATGATAGAACCGTGCCTCTATTCGATCGCAGACCTGAACATGCATAAACGTCGTCGGCCTTCTAATCGCACACATAAGCATGCGTCGCATGCCTCTACGCTGCGCTGTCGGCACCACCTCGCCTTGAAGAAACAACCTCTGAGATGCCGCTTCGGCTTTTGCCCAGCCCTGCCGCATGCCGCATGCCGCGTGCCCGCCGCCCATATAGAAATCGACCTATCCAGCTCCTCCTTCCTTTGAAATATCCTTTATAACGTCTTCATACTTTGCCCCCGCTCCGTTTTGTTGTTGCGCTGTTGGAAGGGTTTCCGTGCCAGGTCCCGAAGGCAATCCGATTCGGCACCGAGTGGGGGCCGAGCTTCACGCAAATTCGGCGCTGGGTCTCAATTCACCGAGCCCCTTCCATTTCCACGCAGCATAAGCTAGCCGATACGTAAGCTGGCCACCCGGGTAAGCTGGCCACCCCACCAAAACGCGACACCTGCACAAAACACGCCACATCTCTCCACAACGCTTATCAATATGGACGCCCGTGAGCATGCTATACAATCAGCTATCAGAGATTTTAATGCAGGCATTTATTCTAGTCATCGCGCTGCGGCTACCGCGTACGGTGTTCCTCGATCGACCCTATCGACGCGCATTAATGGCGTACAAAACCGACGCGTTAGTCACCAACACCGGCAGCGTCTGACTCCTCTATAGGAGGACTTCCTAGTAGAATAGATCCTTGAAGAAGACGCACGCGCCTGCCCTCCCTCACACGCTCGCGCTCGAGAAATGGCCAATCGAATTCTACGTATGAATGGCGACAACCAGCCTATTGGCAAGCTCTGGCTCTCACACTTCCTCCGGCGCCAGCCACGCGTTGCCTCTGTAGTCGGCAGAAAGCTAGAGGCTCAGAGAGCTGATGCAGCGACACCAGAGCAGCTACGCGCGTTCCTAGAGCTCTACGAACAGACTCGACGGCGGCTCAACATACGGGTGGAGAACACATACAATATGGATGAGACTGGCATTGCCCTAGGGGTATGTACCAACACCAGAGTACTCTCTAGTAGTCAGAAGAAGAAGGCTTATGTTCGCTCTCCAGAGAATCGCCAGTGGGTCTCTATAATCGAGTGTGTATCGGCGACAGGGCGGAAGCTACGCTGTGCGGTCATCTTCAAGGGCCAGAGCCTACAGACAACATGGTTCTCCTCGTCCCACGTACCTGACTGGATCTACACTACCTCTGAGAACGGATGGACGTCAAAAGCGATAGGTGTTGAGTGGCTACAGCGCATATTCATACCTGAGACGGCTGTATCTGATGGCCAGCACAGGCTCCTCATCCTCGACGGTCACGGCAGCCATATTGATATAGACTTCCTGTGGCTCTGCAAGCTGCATCGTATACAGCTCCTATATCTACCTGCGCACACTTCACACGTCCTACAGCCTCTCGATCTCGCTCCTTTCTCTGTGATCAAGTCTAGCTACAGGCGTCAGATCCAGGAGCTCGCATCACTCGACGACGCTGCGCCTGTCAAGAAGGAGCGCTTTATCACCTGCTATCATCAAGCTAGGGAGGAAGGCTTCACAGAGCGTGTAATTCGAGCTGGCTGGCAGGCATCTGGTATCTGCCCATTCAACATCAATCACGTGCTCAGCTCGTCGCAGGTCTCTCAGAGGCCTACTACGCCTACACGTCAGCAGCAGCCTCAGCAGCAGCTCCAGAGCTTCCTCTCTACTCCCCAGGGCCCTCACGATCTCTATATAGCGCAGCGCAGCGTCCAGAGCGTCGAGAATCCAGGTCGTACGACCCGGCTACTCCTACAGAAAGCAGGTAAGGCTCTAGCAGCTGCAAATGCTAGAGCTGCAGGCCTAGAAGCAGAGAAAAGACGACTTGAGCAGCAGCTAGAGATATCTACCTCTCAGCGTCAGCGTAAGCGCGTTCGAGTAGACCTAAATCAACGCTTTGCAGAGGTAGAGAGTATCAGGGAGGCTATGCGCGCAGCCGAGGCTTCAGCAGTTCAACCACGTAGATCTACTGTATTAAGCACCTTAGAAGCAGCTGCTAGAGCTACAGTAGCTGCAGCGCTTGAATCTATGTGTAGTTAATGGCAATCATAAGAAGCGTTGTTGAGAAATCGTGTGTTTTGTGCAGGTGTCGTGTTTTGGTGGGGTGGCCAGCTTACCCGGGTGGCCAGCTTACGTATCGGCTAGCTTAGTTCAAAAAGAGCAAGACAAGTGCCCGGGATGTCATCAATTTTGAAAAATACCTACATCCCAGTCGATCTCGTATCCATACTACCATTACCATTCCGCCATGTTATGCATAAAATGGATACCCATACAAAGTATCAAGTGCCGGATAGCCCATGAGTCCACGCCAAGCCTGCCAAAAGCCAAGTCTCGCCTGAGAGATGCCGTGATTAAACAAAGGGGAAAAGGTGAAAGTAACGTGTTCCCAGGAAACGATGTTGTCCAACAGTAGGAAATGCTCCATTTTCGTAACCCAACGGCATTGGTCAATTCTTTTCGACATGGGCGTGTATTTTGGGCATATCCATGTTACCTTTTCGAGATCGAGGACGTGAATGAAAGCGAGCGCGTCCTTAGCTACGTGCAATACCCAAACGGATAGTATACTGCAACATCTGGGCCGATTCTAGGGAAGAGGTGTAGGATGGATATAGTCGTGACCGACGAAAGTGTTGTCAGAATTGGAACAACATTCAGCGGAAGCCACCGTAAGCGCTTGCACCACCGTTGCGGTGACCGTTGGGGTAGTTGCGCGGGACGAAGCCACCAGGTGGGCCAGGACGAGTTGCAAGAGCAGGGTTGCAACAGAGCATGGCGACGCGAGAGCCGTACTTGGAGCCGCGAAGGGAGACCATGTGCTTGCGGATGTGGGAAGCGACAAGCTCACGATGGTGAGATCCACTATTGGTGAGGATGTACTGGATCAGGTAGTTGCCAAACTGGTCACCGGCGACTGTTCATTTGTTAGCACTTTCTCTCTTCATGAAGTGTTCGCTTACTATCAATCAATGGCATGCGTGGACGATCCTGGCGACCTTCGCAGACCCTCTCAAGGTAGCGATCGAGGAAATCATTGCCGCCAATCTTGAGGCACTTCTCGATGACTTTGGAAGCATATTGATCAACGCTGTAGTCGGTCGCGAATCGAAGGATATGATCGATTGCTCGGCTACGATCCGTAGGAGCACCGTGTTCGCAGATGTGTTGAATGCACCAGTTGCCGAACTGACCATGAGAGATCACATCGATGCTAGCCAGAACCTCGTTGATGCAGGGTCGCTGTTACGTATTAGCAACTGCTAGCAATATCACCATATTATACGTACCTTGTCTTCCTCAAGACAGTTTTCGAATATGTTCTGAACAACCAAGCTGCCGGTCTCACCCAAAGCAACCTCGTGCCACATACCACGGAGGGCTTCATTGACGTAACGCATGATCTGAGGGGGAGAGTCACTCCAGCGAAGTTCAAAGAGTTTCTGCCAGACATGGCAAGCGTATCGATGAATGACAGTCTCCGGGATGCGTCGTAGAAGTTCATGAACCATGGTCGCTTTGTATTCCTCCGGAACGCAGTCGAATGCCTTCTGCACAACATGACAGCCGAACGGATCCATGCTAAGCGTGAGTGTGTTCCCACGAATCGCGCCAGCGATAGCGACGATCTAAGACCCAAGTCAGTGATACGAATTGAAGGTTCCAAGATTACAGCATACCTGGTCAGAAGTTCCGTGTTCAAAGCAGCGCTGTACGAGGAAGTTGCCAAAGCGGTTGACCATTAGAGGGTACGCTTGAGAGATAATGGCCTCAACGATGTCAAATTTTTGTTCAGGAGTGCCAACCTTGAGCTTCTGCTGCAAGAAGATGGAGGCCTGTTGGTCATTGTTGCAAATGATCTTGTCGACGATGTACCTCCAGTTGCAGCTCATGTTGCGATCCAACAAGCGGCGATAGTTCATCGGTTCGACGGGCGCAACGTACTGAGCACCGCTACCTACATCCGAGGACGGCTGCAAATTTTGTCAGCTGGAGATCGATGTGTTGTTCCATGAATCGTATGTTGACTCATACCTGGGAGTTCCAGGGTGACGGGCCCATGGCGGCATTAACGCTGAACTCCGACGCCTCGGGTGAGAGCCTCGTACCCATGGGTCCGACAGGTCCAATAGGAGTGGGCTGATAGGGTGTGTACATTTGCGGGTTCATATACTGGTTATACATCGGAGGTTCAAAGGCGGATCCAGGACGGCTGGGCGGGTTGCTACCACCCCGAAATCCCTGGTCAAGAGGGAAATGAGTAGGCTCGTTCAGGTAGTTGTTGCGAGCACGGTAGTTATGCTGTGGCATGGGTGGACGGGCCGGAGCTTGCACGCTCGGGAAAGCTTGTTGAGCGCCAGCATTGTAGAAGGGACGCGTCTCGTTGCCCCAAGGATAGTTGGGTCGGTTCGCTGCATTGAACTTGTGCTGCAGCTGTGTCAGGGTTTGCTCCGTCACCTCCTCAGAGTAGGTGTAGTCGGCTTCCGAGGACTGGCCCAGGTGCTCAACGGTAGACTTGGCAACGTGGGTGCTATGCAACTCTTGGTTCATACGAGCGACTTCGCTGCGTGCCTCCAGTAGCTCGGCCTTGAGCTTCCGCAACTCGGCAGACTCAACGAGAATGGAGTCAGGCTCAGTGTTGGGCGTGCCAGTGATGTACTCATCCGTGGCTGGGGTCAACGGGAAGGAGCCGTTGGAAGAGGAACCGTATTGATCTTGAGGAGACGACCGCTCATTGAGACGCTGGATAAGGGAGTCGACGAGGGCAGCATCATCGCGGTTGCTCTGCTGTTTCGGTTAACATGGATCGCCAGCAAGAGATGACGGAGAGGAGGCTAGAAGGATGGTGCATCGAGCACCTCACCACGGGCGACGCAAAGGCTGCTTACCCTAAGAGTGTCGGCATTTACCTGTGGCATCCGGTTGCCCCCGGTAGTAGTAGGGACCAGCGCGGGGCGCTTCACACCCTGTACATTGGAGGTCAACGACGAGCTGCCAGGCCAGTAGTGTGAGGGGAGTTGGCGATTGCGAGTGCCTACCGGCCCAAAGCCTAGTACCTCTGGAGAAGTGTCAAGCCTTAGATCAGAGTGCACCGGGAACCGAGGTGCCGTCTTGCGTGGCGTGGGAGAGCCGTCCGAGGTAAGATTGAAGCAGCTCATGTTGCTGTCAGTAGTGGCGTAGCTGTAAATTGACAGATTCGAGAGATTCGAGATATCAAACTCGAAATAAGATGCGAAACACAATCGCGAACAGGGCCCCGGTTCGCGGCGTAGATGGCCAAAGTAGATAGGAACCGGTTGCGGGAGAGGGTAAACAAGTCAAATGGAAGCTTATATGCGCGCGGGCTGCTCTGCCGGTCGTGTCCAGTGGGCAGCAGCGATAGTAGGTAACGTGCAAGGGCGGACGGCCGCGACGGTAGTTGTAGAAAGAAGAGAGAGGGCAGAGAGTAGAAGGTAGAGGGAAGAGGTGGAAGGCGGATGGTGGTGGTGGGTGAGGTTGAAGTTAAACGAAGGTGCGAAATATTTTAGGAAGGGCAGGCGCGTCAAAGGAAGGAGCGTCACTGCTCACTGCAGGAAACTGCAGCTTCACGCGTGCAGGACGCGTCAGACGTAACAAACGGTTATATTTCGCTCATAGCGCACTCCAACATAACGCGGTGAATGTGAGAGTTAATCGGCAGGCGAAGTGGCGGCGGAAATAGGGAAAGGAACAGACGAGAGGAAGGGACGACTCACCGCTTGGATGAGTCTGAAATGCCATTGCGGCCCCGGATAGCCACGGTCTAGGTTGGAAGTTTGTGACATCTCTTCAATTAATTCTCGACGGTCTGCAGGCCTAGTCTGACCACTTCAGCTTTCAAGGACCTCCGTCAAGGGACCGTAGACAACGTCGTCAGCGCGCAATCATTGTCAACAGTTCCAACTGCAAGCACGCCCTTCACGCCCTGCCTCCTCGCCCGTTCCTCTAGCACCGCCAAGTCTGGCTGTCGAACTCGTCACCATTGGCAGCAGACTCGCAGACCTCTTTGTCGCTTGCTCAGGCCACAAGCTTTTGTCTTTTATCCGGTAATAGTATGGGATATGCAGCACCTCTCCGACTCTAATGTTGGGGTTGGCCAGGAAGTATATGTGGAAGGGAATTGGACAGTGGGATCTGGCTGGTTGTGACGGTGCCTTCCAACGTTTAACTGAGCCTCCTGGGCGGAAAAGGGCTGTAATAGAGCCTGGTTGAGAGCGTACGCTGTATATGGAGATATTTCGACCCGCATCTGCAGGGTCGGTATTCAAGACGCTACTTCAACCTCTACAGTTTCGCGGATTGGCCGAGTCGTGTGGGGACACCAACTTTATATCGACAACCTCCGGGAAAGTAAGCCGGGCTACCCGAGTCTTGGAGCCCCTGTAAGCGCCCGCTGTTGATGCTGTACATCTTTCCCACCGTATATCTACTTGAGGATGTCCCAGTCAAGCCTTGGACATGTCACCCCCACCCTAGCAGATGCGGATGTTGAGGTCCGCGTTGATCCGGTCACATTTCGTTCAATTGTCTCCATGGTGGGTCAACGGCCTGAAACTGTGCATGAGAGTAATAATGAAGCGATCTAAAGCTACCTTTGCGGGCTCCTACGAAGCTGTCAGTTTTGAGAAGATAATTGAATAAATCATGTATTCATGCTGTGCGTCTTTTCCCGATCTGAACCAGGTCCATGATCAGCCATGAGTTGCGGGACGAGAATGGTGCATTCTTGTACCGAACGCCACGCCGACTGATTACGCGTCCATGTGGTGAAATTTGTGCTGGGATAGCTTGCGTTGGGCAAACTACGGTTTCGTCGGCATCAGGAACAGCCACAGCTCGAATAAGGGCTCCAAACACACTTGGGGCTCCAGGGCTGCATGCTGATGTTGTGATGGTTGCGTCTGCGGGGATGGAGGAGCGTCATTGGGCCAAGCATTAATCGCGAACTGATGCCCCCTGTCGCAACTATGGTACCATTTTTGGACGCGGGATGCGATGTCGCCAACAACCTACGGCGCAGCGCCAGCGGACCTCTAGACTGTACAGGAGTAACTACACAGATTCCGTCACCGGCGTGTGCAACGTTGTGTCCCACAAGGAGAATTGTTGCCGCATTCAGGCCACCTTAAGCTCCCTTTTCTGATCGCATCGTCTCAGCTCCCATGGCTTAACAACCCACTTCAGAGAGCACCACGAATCCTCCGGCCTAGCCGCTATGGCAACCGCATCGCCGGTTGACCCACAGCCCAAGGAGACGTTCAAGTTCCCACCCTTCCAACCCGACCTGCTGCCGACGCACGAAGAGGAGCCGTTTGGCCTCACGGCGCGAACCCCTAGTCCGAGTCGCAACCAGCAGCCACCAAACGGAAATACACACACGCCCAACCGCTGGCAGCCGCGGAGAGAACAGAGGGCTGCATATGCAAATGGCTTGGCGCATGGCCCTACTACAAGACATGGGCGGCAGAAGAGCCTGAGTGAGGCGCTCAGGACGATACGGACGCGCAAAGCGAGCGTCAGCCAGAATGCGCAAGAAATCGCAGATGCCCTCAAGGCGCCGGTGTCGCCAACGCTGATTGTATGTCACGCAAATACGGAATCGGACTGGCGAATTGCTAACGACTGCAGGCGCTCTGCGGCGTGTGGTACATGACCTCCATCTTCACGAATACCTCGTCGAAAGCGATTCTCACAGCCCTTCCAAAACCCGTTACGCTCACCCTCATTCAATTCGCTTTCGTTTCTGGATGGTGCCTCTTCCTCGCAACACTGGCTCGGAGATATCCCCGCATGAAGCAGACCATGCCCTTCCTCAAATACGGCATTCGGCCGCCAACCAAAGAACTCATTATGACTACGCTACCACTTTCCTTGTTCCAGATTGGAGGACATGTCCTCAGCTCGGATGCGACGAGAAGAATTCCTGTGTCTTTGGTCCATACAATCAAGGGCTTGTCGCCCTTACTAACGGTGGCGGCGTATCGCGTCGTCTTCGGCATTAAATATTCGATACCCACATACCTCTCGCTGATTCCACTCACGCTGGGAGTTGTCTTGGCCTGCTCTGCGGACTTCAATGCCAACTTTATGGGCCTCATCATGGCATTCGCAAGTGCTATGCTATTCGTTACGCAGAACATTATCTCGAAAAAGATTTTTAATGACGCCGCTGCTGCTGAGAAGGAAGTGTTGCCACCCTCACGGTTCACAAAACCCGATAAGCTGAATCTACTATGCTACTCGTCCGGCCTTGCGCTCATACTGACGCTTCCGCTCTGGTTGTGGTCAGAAGGTTTCGGGCTGCTAGGCGACTTCCTACGCGACGCTTCGGTCAATCTCAACGAGCATCCAGAAGCGTACGACCACGGGCGCTTATTCCTCGAATTCGTCTTCAACGGTACTTTCCACTTCGGTCAAAACATCGTTGCTTTTATTCTGCTATCTATGATCTCCCCTGTCACGTACTCGGTCGCCAGTCTTATCAAACGCGTCTTCGTTATCGTATTTGCCATCATCTGGTTCAGAAAGCCAATGACTAAGATTCAGGCGTTTGGCTTCTTTCTCACTTTCCTCGGCCTGTATCTATATGATAGGACATCGGACGCTGCGAAGAAGGACAAGCAAGCCCGGGCACTCCAGTCCAAGGCGCAAGGGACGCTATTGCCTCTTACCACCGACAAGTTGCCCCGTCCTAATTTCACAGGGAGTCCAGCGACCATGTCCGCCGGCACCGGAGCATATCCGTTGTCAAACGCGCCTATAGAAAGTCGAGATGCAAAGAGGGACGACAATATAGGCGCAGGGAAACCGAGCGGGCATACGCAGGCAAGCTGGCTACCACCAGGCACGAAACAGGAAGACACATGGCGACCGAATGGCATGAACGGGACGCCGAGTGGCGTTGGTGTAACATTTGGGTGATGATTTTCTTTTGGTTTGGAGTTGGATCGGTGTGGTGAATCTTTGCATTCATATCTGGAACGAATCAAGCAAGACAAGAATTTCTAGAAGCATTGGATAGGCGTTATAGCGAGGTTATGGGGCCTTGGTTGGACGAAAAGGTCACGACCTATGGGATTACCTCACGTATCTTTACACGCGCTCTAGTTGTAGATAACCAGAAATTATGTTGCAACTGCCAGCTTCACAATAAAACAATGACAGCCGTCTACTACCTTGAAACAGGTAAGGCAAGTGCAACCGAGCTGCCAGTGCACTCCATAGAGGGACCAGTTCGTTCACGGCAAGATGACTTTGTGTGCTTGCGTATGCATTGCTACTTGCAAAGACTCGAGTCCTATCGGGTGCTTTCCTACGTGGATGCTTTGCCAAGCATGGTGCTGGCTCCCTGCATGAAGCCAGCACATCGACAGCAATAAAACCGAAGCGCTTGTGGATTCACACTTGGCAAATAAAGACCATGCGTGGCAAAATTCCAGGTTCTCTTGCTTCCAAAGGGTGAAATGACTTGATTCCAAGGTTGAGCGTGATGCACGCTTTCCGTCATGAGGGCGTCCTGGAGCGGCAGCAACCACCTGCACAACTAAGCGAGCGCGGGCCAGCGAATCGAGGCCACGGCCGCTCAACGCCCCGGCGCACAGGTGACATCAACGGCCGCGGCCCCCCCCCCCTTCACCCTACGACGATTATTGTTTAGCACGTGCCGTGAGTGAACCTGGAGGGCCTGAACGCAAATCATGGCCGACAATTTGACGGTCAACGGCAATGGCCGCCCCAGCAACGTCAAGCACCCCTCCGCACCCTCCCTAATGATGAACGCCCACTTTGCGTCCGTCGGCGAGGATGCCTCGCGCGAGGAGTACGAGCATGGCATTCAGGTCATCGATGAAGACAAGCTTTTCAAGTGAGTTTAGATCTTGTCTCTTTGGGGTCGGTATGGATACTAACAGAGTCGCAGCCAGAACCTGGGCACGTATCTGTCCGTTGAGAAGATTATCCCAGCAGGCTTCAACTACCACCTCATATCTGTCTTCGGCTCGCAGTCTACGGGCAAGTCGACGCTCCTCAACTACCTCTTCGGCACGCAGTTCGGTGTCATGTCCGAGCAGGAGCGCCGGCAAACAACAAAGGGAATATGGATGAGCAAGAACAAGCGCGAGGGCAGCGATAGGGGCATGGCGGAGAACATACTCGTCATGGATGTGGAAGGTACAGACGGTCGCGAGCGTGGAGAAGACCAGGACTTTGAACGCAAGAGCGCCCTGTTCGCGCTGGCGACGAGCGAGGTGTTGATCGTCAACATCTGGGAGCATCAGGTCGGTCTGTACCAGGGTGCCAACATGGGGCTGCTCAAGACAGTCTTTGAGGTCAACCTGCAGCTCTTTGTCAAGGACAGCAAGTGCGTATGCTTCTCATGTATTGGAGGCGCCTGCTAATCTTCCATAGGACCAGCCCGCGTTCCCTCCTATTCTTCGTCATCCGAGACCACATCGGCACCACACCCCTCGCGAACCTCCAAAACACATTAGTGCAAGACCTAAACAAGCTATGGTCTACAATATCGAAGCCCAACGGTCTCGACCAGTCACGGATAGAAGACTACTTTGACTTTGCTTTCGTCGCATTACCCCACAAGATCCTGCAACCGGAGAAGTTCGAACAGGAGGTGGAGAAGCTGAGCACGCGCTTCCGCGAAGGCTACAACGACCCGAAGAAGAGCGGCTTAATCGACGAGTCGTCGCTCCCTGTATTCTTACCCCAGTACCACCGCAGAATCCCCGCCGACGGCTTCGCCCCTTACGCTGAGGGCGTTTGGGACCAGATTGTGAATAATAAAGACCTGGATCTACCGACGCAGCAAGAGCTCCTTGCACAGTTCCGATGCGACGAGATCTCACGAGAAGTCCTGATTGCATTCGACGAAAAAATTACCCCGTTGGAAGACAAGCAGGCGGACGACGCCCGCGCCGGAAAGCCCGCAGTAATCCCCGATCTAGGTACCGCTATGAACGCCGCCAGATCGAAAATTCTTAAAGATTTTGAGACGAATGCTAGCCGATACCACAAGGGTGTGTACCAACGAAAGAAGGCGGAACTTGAAAGCAAAGTCGACGGACGACTCAAGGCCCTCTTCCAGAAGCAGCTCAGCGCAGCGCACAAGTCCGGTGTCGAGACGTTTAGCAACGCTGTTAGTGGCGCGGTCAAGAGCGGGCAGAAGAAAGGTGCATCCTATGACTTTGCCCAGATCGTGGAAAGCGAAAAGAAGAAGGCTTTGGAGAAGTTCGAAGCGGAGGCTCAAGCCATTGTGGTTGAGGGTGCGCCCTGGAGTACCTTCCAACATGAGATAAGCTTGTACAAGAAAGAGTTGGATGAGGTGTCTGGCCGTCTGCGGAAAGAAGAGATGCGTCGCCTGGCCACGCGCGTGGAACGCTGGGTCCGGTCACGCTTGGACGAATCGATCGGTCTGGAGTTCAATAAGCTCGGTAGCGGCCGAGGAGGTTCCGGAGCACCTGAGCACGGCGATCGACCTGCTTCCGAGAAGGATCTGTGGGATCGCGTCTGGACTATTTTCACGGAAACTGTTCAGGATGCCGAAAGGCGGTTCACCGACCGAGCACAAAGCTTCGACGCTAGCACCGACGAAGTAGAAGTAGGTCTGTGGAGGCTGCGCCGCAAATCTTGGGGTGTGCTTCGCGCCAAGATTGATGAAGAGGTCATGGAAGGGAACATCCTGCTGAAGCTTAGGGAGAACTTCGAAGACAAATTCCGTTATGACGAGCATGGCGTTCCTCGGATATGGCGACCGACCGACGATATCGAGGGTCTGTACACCAAGGCGCGTGAGTCGACAATCACTCTCATCCCGCTTGTGTCCCGCTTCAAACTTTCAAAAACATCTGCACCACCACCTCTCGATGCCTGGATAGGCGAAGCTCCCGCATCCGTCTCTCCTGCAGACGAAGAGGACCTCTCACCCATCGGCGGCGTAGATGACGACGAGGGCAAGAGCCTCGAAGAAGAAATGACCACCATCAGCGACGCGAAGCAAGCCGATCTTCTCGTCCGCTTCAAGAAGACGGCCGACGGTGTCTACGTCGAAGCCAAGCGTAGTGCCATTGGCGGAATGACACAAGTACCCTTGTATTTCTACGGCCTGCTCCTCGCCCTGGGCTGGAACGAAATCGTAGCTGGTAAGTCCCCCCTTTCCCTTCCTACCAACACACCACATGCTGACGCAAATAGTTCTCCGCAACCCCATCTACTTCATCTTCCTCATCCTGCTCGCCGTCGGCGCCTACGTCACCTATACACTTAACCTGTGGGGCCCCATGGCGCGCATGGCCAACGCCGCGTCTACCCAAGCGGTCGACATTGGAAAGGAGCGCCTCCGCGAGTTTCTGGAGTCTTCGGATACCGGGCGTCAGGCTATTAGGATGGCGGATCAGCAGGGTAGGGGCGAGAGCGTACGCATGGAGAGGTTGAATGGGGATGGGAAGAAGACGCATGATGATGACCTTGATGATATTTGATGATGTGGGAGCCCTAGTTGGAGGGTGGATACCTAGGTAGCTTTTTCCTTGTTGGTTGGTATTGGATAGGGTGGTGGCATTGAGCATGGGGGAATAGAAGATGAGGGTAGGGTTTCTTGGTAATGGAATATGGGATTTCGAATACCTATTGACAACCTACGCGTGTTTTGATCGCGATTTTCTGGGTGGGTAGAAGTGATGATTGTCGTTGTGTGCTTTGAACCCGTGGGTGCGGCCAGCCAACCTTGGCAAGGCCACGAAACTTCATAAAAAGAGCGCTGCTCAGCGCCGATAGAGTCAGACAGTGAACGCGGATATATAAGAGGAAGCAGTTTGTGGACTCTTTTTCTTTTTCTGATGCTATGTACACTACATTGATGTCGCACGTCTAGTCCTACCTCTAGATAGCAACCGCGTTCATCTTACACAAACAGGCCCAAGCCACGTCTACACCTCACTCGCGCTTTTCTCTTCTGCACGTCTGCCTACAACTTCGCCTTAACCTTACCATTTTCCTCCTCCGCGAGAGCTTCTTCATAGCAGTCATCAAGATGCTGTCTAAACGCCTTCGCCGTCTGCGGACGCTTCAACTTCAGCCTATTCACCATTAGCCTATCATCCCCACAACATCCGAACAACAGGACGGGGGGTACTAACGTCGGTGTCAAAAGCTGATTATCAACCGTAAACGGATCCAGGAAAAGCCTCACGGCCTTGACGCGCTCATAGCTATTAAACTTATTCTTCCTCCCCACACGATCAAGCTCTTTGAGCACCGCCTTCTCCACCTTCTTATTCCCCAGCGCGGCTTTCAGCTTCTCCACATCGCCGACCGCGATATTCTCACCAAGCACCTTTGACGCAAACGCAGGGAACAAATCCGGCGCAACACCGAGGATAGCGACGAGGAAAGATTGATGGCTGTCACCGTGCACGTA
This sequence comes from Bimuria novae-zelandiae CBS 107.79, assembly GCA_010015655.1. Lineage (NCBI taxonomy): Eukaryota > Fungi > Ascomycota > Dothideomycetes > Pleosporales > Didymosphaeriaceae > Bimuria > Bimuria novae-zelandiae. Next base: position 61,303 of record ML976746.1, read on the forward strand.
AGCGGTAGCAATCCACCCGCAGTTAGCGAGATACACGTTCTCGATGCGCTCGGGAGAGATGTACTCGCCCTGGGCGAGCTTGAGCACGTTCTTGCGGCGGTCGATGATTTTGAAACGGCCGAGCTCGTCGACGGAGCAGATGTCGCCTGTGTGGAACCAGCCGTCTGCGTCGACGGCTTTGGCGGTTTCCTCGGGGTTGCGGAAGTACTCGCGGAACTGGGTCGAGGTGCGCATGAGCAGCTCGCCGCGCGGGTGGGGTTTGTCGGTAGAGTAATATTCCATGTCGGGCACGTCGAGGAGGCAGACTTCGGCGCCGGGGATGGGCCCGCCGCAGTTGCCGGCGGAAAAGTCGCCGTCGACCTGTACGAGGCCGATGGCGTAGGTTTCGGTGAGGCCGTAGCCTTGGTTGAAGCGGGTGCTGAAGACGACGCGGAGGAGTTGGAGGAGCGAAGGGTCGATGGGGGCGGAGCCCGTGACAATGGTCCTGGCTTTGTCGAGGCCGATCTGGGCGGCCACTTTCTTAGACCAGATGCGGTCGTAGAGGAAATGCGTGTTGGTTGGGTTGTGTTTGTCATTGATAGCGGCGAGCTTCTTGGACACTACGTGGCGCGATAGTGCACCTCTGACGCCGGACTGCTCGACGGTTGCAGCTTTAATCGCGGATCCGAAGCGGTTGTACAATCTGGGTACACCGGAAATAACAGTCGGTCTCAAGGCCTTGAAATCATCGACAAGCTCTGCAATGTTGCCGTGGAAATAGCCGATGGCGGATCCAGAGGCCAAAGCGCTGTGCTCTCCTAGTCGCTGGTAAATGTGAGCCAAGGGGAGGAAAGAGGCATAGATGCCGTCAAATGAGCCGCCGAGCAGGATCAGGGACGATAGACTGGCTGCATGAGCAGCACGGTGCGTCAACACGACTCCCTTCGGATCGCCGGTGGTACCAGAAGTGTAGTTGATGGTGATGATATCGTCGGGTGTAGGATTATTGTAGGGCAACGGCTGCTTCTCACCCAATGCCTCTACATCTTCCATTTGATGGATGGTGACACCAGAATCGCTCGCCATGGCATTTAGCAGATCGCCTTTTGACGACCCAGCTTGCTCACCGGCGGATAGAGGGTCTATGACGACAATCAGCTTGAGAGTTGGTAGCCGCGGCTTCAACTTCAGGAGAGTAACGACATGGTTTACGGAGGTGACGACGCAGTTCAAGCCCGCGTGATTGATGATGTACTCGGTCGCATCGGGGCCCAGGGTGTCGTATATCGAGACGGTGAATAGGCGCTGCGTCATGCAACCCAAATCTACGCATGTTAGCCTTCACTCCAGATAGAATACCTAGCCAATAGCGCCTCCTGTTGTATAGTTTTGATTGTGCAGAGCGCAAGGGCGGTTCCCACGTACCAGTAATCTGCCATTCTGGCCTGTTCTGGCACCACAGCCCGATACCATAACTCTGCTCCGTGACGCCGGCCTGCTTATGCAAATGTACGAGCCCAGTTCCGAAGTTCTTCCTCCGCCTGTGCACCGTCTCGTAGTCTTGCCATACATATGCGCCGAAGGTCTTGGTAACGGGATCGTACGGCCGATGGCCGAGGCACCTGTTCTTGGGGTATCTCACGGCTGTAGCACTTCCAGTTAGCGAAGAATAGTCGCGTGCGACGCTGGGTCCCACGTACCGGCTGCCTCGAACGCTTCGTGGGGGGTTGTGATCTGTGAACATCCTGTCAGCGCGACGTTCCTAATCCTTGTATCCCTCTCCCAGCATTGTCTCGGGAATGATGATGGCGCATACCGCGGGATCTAACGTCTCCAGAAGAGGCTTGTCGGTAAATCTCCAGTGTCGATACACGGCAGTGCGGCCCTCGGTCTTCGAGCCAGGGAGGGGCACGCCATACGGCTGGCCTTTGGGCGGCGGGGGGGCAAGCTCGAGGGCGCGGTCCAGCTGGAGGTCTTGCGTGCCGAACATGGTGACTTTTTCCCTAGGACCGTTCCGGGTTTATAGTATATATTCGTGGGTTGCGCAAGCCTTCGGCTGGAGCTATGCGGTAGAGCAAGTAGGTGGCTAGCGGCGGACGTCGACGAGGTGACACGGACGGTTGTACTGTGAAGTACGAGGCTCGAACTTCAACAACCTACACGGAGCTTATTTGTTAGAAAAGCCAGCTTCCTTCGGGGCAATGTCGAAATTCGGCGTGTCCGACGCTGCCAATGACATACCTGGGCGGAGAATCTGGGCGATTTCTGTGTGACAGGCGCTCTTTTTCTCAGCTCGGACACAGCTGAAATATAATATGCTAGCAGAACTTGGGGGCGTCTGGAGAAATCTGGAGAAGAAGCCACCAAAGGAACCGCGGCAGTCTGCGCTCCACCTTATGAAAGAATGCTCGCATTGCATTGCATCACGGAGCTAACCCCCAAGTGCCGAGGCACGCAAGTTGGGCCAATGACGCGTGCAGACTTTCCCCGTCGTGGCGCGTTTCGGCTAGCCTTCGCCGATGAAAAACGCTTTTGTTGCACGTCCTCACATGCGCTGTCGACCGCGCTTCGATCCATCATGAAGCTCTACCAGCGCTTCTATGCGTCTCTTGTAGTCAAAATTCAGTTTCCAAAGCTAGATGCCTCACATGCAATGCAGCTGGAAGCATCTTCACATGTGCACAGGACGATCTGGGCAAAGCGGACCACGCGGACATGCAACACGAACCGGCTCGCAACTAACGACGAACTAGGCAAGCTCCCATCCATCCTGCAACATCTGTGGGGTTCGGGTGATTTACACTCCGACTGCGGAATGACCTGGTCCTTGAGTCCAGTATACAAATACTGTAGGCGGTTGGTCTTAACAGCGCACACGTATATACAGCCAGTTAGAGACGCGGGGTATGCAAAGTCTCCTATCTTGGTCGTTCAAGGTCATCCCTAGTCTTCCATTGTCATGTTTCCGTCCGTAGATTGGGACCCAGTGCCAGAGGTTAATATGCTCCTTTGCGGTGGGACAGACTGGACTGAACTTTGAATCTGCAGATTGCTACACAGAGATATAGGCGGTGGCATGTCCTGAATATGTTTATGGTACGTAAGGAGCCAGAACGTATTCAGCGTTAATCCCAAGCGTGGTCCCAACCCTTCCGTCTCCAGCACATCAGTCTCGCCAGGGCACTCCTCTTTTATTATCGCCGAGCATGTTCGAATTGACTTCAGTCATCTCAAGAGCTAGTGTCGGGTCAGCAAGAGGACAACGCATTGGGGGTAAACACATACCAGTTCTGTTATGTGGAACAAACGAGAAGCCTCCGCTCAGTGTTCCGTGGTCGTATGTTCTGTCTTGCCAGATCTCTCGTATCGATCGACAACCGTCCGCGACGACGAAGCACGACCATCAACAGCGTGCATCTCGAAGTCCCCAACGATCACAGCATTGGATGTATGCTGGTCTCTCGATCGATGTGCCTAGTACATGACACGCAACGTCACGCCCGTCAGCACAATCCCAATGACCGCAATCAACGTACCGAAGGTGCCAAAGATGATGGTGCTTCGAGCTTCGAGGTTTGAAGGAGACACCGTCGGCATGGTTGGCTGGTGAGGAGTGGCCAAAGCCGTATAGAGTGTAGGTTGTGTCGTCGACGTTTGAACGGGTGATGAAAGAGTAAGGTGCGGCGCCATTGTGGGACAGGAGAGAGGTAAAGACGAATGCTGTGGGTGAAACTGGACTATATGTTTGTCGTAGGGCGGCGTGCTAGACAGTAAGGTAATTGAAGGAGTGATCCTGAGAGGCTTCACTTAGGCTTGGGGGGGTGGGAGTTTATATCTCTGGCTCTGGCGCTCTTCGCTTCCGTCTGACCCATGATGAAATGGACATGATGTCTGCTCTCACACAGATTACTGGATTGAGATGTGGAACTTCACATCTAAGAAGTGCGCAACCAGTCCTGGAGGTGCTGCAGTTAGAAGCCCTGTGGCTGGGCAAGCGATGAGAGCAGCTTACCCTGTCAGTCCTTGGTAAGGACAACGCTTAGGCCACCTGGTAAGACAGAGCTAGAACGAGGCAGGGTCTTGCCGGAGGAAATGCACGGATATGATGGCTGCCCATAATTGGAAACAAGGTACCATAGGTAGATGCGCAGGTGCGTGGCCAGTAAGAAGCCTCGTGGCTGGAGGTACGATGCGAACCGCAGAGAAATTGACGAGGGTTCGCTAATGTGTGAAGGTGCGAGACCAATCACTCATCGTGAGCAGCTACAACAATCGTTGCCAGGTACAGCCACATACTGACCGGACGCTTGAGCGGCTCGAGATCCTAGCCCGACACGTGTGGAATGAGGCGTCACATCTGGCAAGTGCGAAGGTGCGCAGCCTATGGGAAGCGACGTGTGGACATGGAACTCGCATAGCCCCCAGAACAGTTGCACGGCATGCATTGACATGTACGCCACGCCAGCCTGGTATCTATAATACGCACAATCTACGCACTTTGTCGCACCTTCCTCTCTATTCACTCTAGGATTTGGTTGTTCCTCCCGTTCGCAGCCGTCTAACCCTCCTTCGATCCGGGAAAGTAGTAGTAGTAGTAGTAGTAGTAGTAGTAGTAGTAGTAGTAGTAGTAGTAGTAGTAGTATTGGTTTTACGTCCTATGTAACCTCCCAGGGGGTATGTAGACGTGCCCTACATTTAGTAAGGGCCACTCATGCTAGTGCTACCGCTGCTATAGGAGCGGCCTCTCTTGCTGCTGTCCCTCTCCAGATAGGGGCGACTCAGCTATTCAATCTGGCCTTTGTGTGATAATAGTGGGAAATGGGGTAGCCTTCTAGCTGCCCCCAGTCCTATACAGAAGCATGCCAAGACTTATTAGAGGTAAGGAGAGATATATACACGCATATAGGTATGCAAAAGAGAGAGCTTAGTCTTATATAGTAGATACCCTAGCAAGTTAAAAGCAGGTAGCGTATCTACTTCGTCCGAAGCGAGGATTTGCGTCCGCTCGCCTATAACGTGGTTGGCTAGTTACTTACTAACGTGTGCTATTACTAATACTAAGTGCAAGAAGGGTTGCGTATTCTCCTGGGCTTAGCGCCCTGAGGTACTGTATTCCTTCTCTAGTGTCTGTTGGGGGATGTGTTGGGCGTTGTGGCTAGTAGTTGAAGCGTCGCACTGTCCGTGGGCAGTGTACGATATGGTCTGGGGCCAGGTCTGCTCCGCAGGTGCACACGAGGGTCTCCTCATCATGCTTGAACTTCCTATGGTACCAGGCTTCGATCCGGGAAAGAAGGAGCGAATCAACCAAATATTCGACCGAATCCAACTCGTCTCGAGCACCAATCCCCACCAAGGCATCTCCAGTTCCAATACCTCGAGCACGAGTTACGCGAGTCTCGAAGAAGGTGACTCGCGACAGAGGAACGCTTAGCATGTTACGCTGCGATCAGTGCCGAGAGACAAAGCAGAAGGTGAGCAGCATCTCCATGAATCTGGCTTGAACCACTACTAAATAGCCAGTGTGTACCCATCGACCGAACGTGGCCTTCAAAGCGCGACAGATGTGACAAAAGAGGTCTATCTTGCTCAGAGCCCAGGAGGGTTATCAGAAAGCGCAAGACAGAACCGCCAGTGAAAGAGCCGAGAGGCCTCTCCAATCCTGACGTGCTTGATATGATTTCGGTTGTGTATGAGAAGGACCGTTTTTGAGGTGACGGGCAAAGCTGACCAATGCCGCAGGCTTCACCTCAAACTGTACAGTAAAAATTTGAAAATGGCCTCGGAGGGACTTCAGTCTCTTCAGCGAGAGGTTATCATCTTATTCGAACTAGACGAGGACCTGACGGTGGAACCGGACCTCTCAGCACTGCTTGACGGGCTGCTCCACCAGATACGCATTCGCTTCAACAACATGTTGAAAGACGTCACCAGGGAAGCAAACTAATTCGAATCAAAAGAAGCTCAAAAGAAGCTCCGACTATGGCAAAGCATCGACTTAAAGATACTGGAGTGCGTAAAGTGTGGTGTAATGGTTGAGGAATGTCTTCTAGGATTAGAAGATCCTTTGGACATCCATCATGGCCTTTCGTCACTGGCAAGCGCGCAACCGTGTGAAAAGCACGGAATATACTTGTACGACCCCCTACTTGAGTATTTATTATGTGCCTCCATGCATTACATGCTGGTAGATCTTTCTAGGAAATTGGGTTTTGACCTTGACCTATTTGGAGAAGCTCCCTATTACGTACCGGACGATTTGATCACAATTGGGACAGAGTTATTGATTGATATGATTTCCAGAAATCTACAAAGAAAAGTGGATATACTTGGAAGAACTCTGCTTCACCAACTACTGGATCTGGACTTGCCGCATCACGACGAGGATCTTGAAGCGGCTCTGGAGATTGGAATGACTGAACAGGGGACGGGATCGTCATACAACCAACAAGACTGCCTCGGTAGGACACCTTTACACATCGCTTGCATGAAGGGAAAAACTTCTATCGTGCGGCAGTTGCTGCAACTGAAAGTTGATCCTAGCCTCAAAACGCTGGACGGACTCCGGGCGATACACTTCGCCGCAGTGCGGGGAGCATTAGAGATCTGCCAGCTGCTCAGGTCGGTCAACGACGTCGATTTCAATGCTCCGGGTCCCGGTGGAAAAACAGCGCGAGACTACGCATTGGCTAAGAACTACTTCACAGTGGCCAATGTACTATCTTGGGGCCACGAACCAGACCGACGGAACTTAGCGAATGATCTAGACTACCCATTGATCCGTGCTATCATGCAGGGATCAGTCTCTGCGATTCGAGAGATCTTGGAAGTGGGCAGTGCGAACCCGAATACCCTTGTTGCGCCCATCTTTTCCGGTGGACGACAACCCGAAAGTGTTCTTATTCTGGCCCTGGAACGAGATTACACCTGCCATCTTGCCCAGGTTCTGCTGGAATTCGGGGTCGACCTGGAAGCGAAAACAAGAGAGGGCGACACAGCCCTACATGTCTTCGTAAAAAGAGGCAACACGTTTGTGACACGTTGGCTACTCGGCTGTGGCGTTGACTTTATAGCTCGCGATACGAAAGGCCGCACGGCTCTGACGTTGGCTGCAAAGAATAAATGGCTTTCGCATTTGGACACGCTACTGAACCATGCAAAGAGCAATTCAAGGTGCTTGGAACTCTTAGATGCCACTGACAATGAGGGTCGCACTGCGATGGACTATGCCATTTGGAACAAATATCACCGTTGTGTGGAGGTGTTGGAAAAACCGATTTGGCGAAGTTGACATTCTACTGGAGGGTCAATTCCAAGTTCCTGTGTGCATGCCCACAATTTGTGTAACAGCTTCGGGTTACTCTCTGTTCAGTTTTAATAGTAGATATCTCTCTCTCATAAATAGCGCATTTAAATCACGCACACATATGCGTTGCCTCGAACTGATGCCGAGAAGGTCGCAAAGTCCTTACGACAAGCGAATGAGTATGGTCAGGCACACGGTTTACCAGGAACAGAGTCATCTTTGAACACTTGCTTCACATCTCATGACAAGCATCCCAATCCAATTGCATAAATGGCTGTAACCATCTTTCGCAGTAATCGTGAACACATTGCGTCACAGATTCAGCGATGCGAGCGAACGATACCATGTCCAACAGCAACAGCGTTCAAGACGTTATACAGTACCGCACAGTTGTTCTTCTCATCGGCAAGAAACTTTCGGTCAATCTTCAGCAGCTTCGTCTGGCCCGTCAGATACATTGCGTCGGCGGCCAGCCTCCCAAGTGCGTTGACAAGGAGCCTCCTGCAGAGTAAGTTACCCTCATATCTATGATATCCATGACGTATCAGCTCATGGCAACCGCGGTCGAAGCAGTCCTGCGCCCGTGAAGCGACGCGGCAGAGGAGCCTTCAAGTACGACACCAGCACCATCGATGGTTTCAACGGCTCCGACATCGAAGAGCTGCCGACGGACAAATACGAGAGTCACTAATCACCCGCATCAACACGACGAAGACCCAGCGCGTGTGCGAAATGGGAACGCATGGCTGGAGTTGGTGGAGAAGCGGGCGGCCGCGGAGCTCGGAAGACAGTCGCTGAAGACTTAACTGGTAGAGTTATTCAATGAGCAGTGTAACGATAAATTGTTTGGGTAATTATTCATGATGGCGACACAGCACACCTGGTAATTACTAGTTTTCGTATTCGATGGGTTTGAGTCGTGAGTCACTGCATGTGATTTGGGCTCCTCCAGGGCTGTGGGGCAGAAAGCGAGCACGTACAACACACAAACAGTACTGCAACGAGCGAGCAACGAGACTTTCAAGAGGCAGATTTTGACGATAACTCTTCGCTGCTGCGACAATATTTATCGTGATTTTCTTACAATGGCAAGGCTTTGTATGGTCGTGATGATGTTGGGAACCGGTTCCACGGGCTGAAACGGTTGATTCCACGGATGTAGAGGCGGCGCACGTGGCGCTCTCCCACACCACACCACGGATCGCCCAAGAGACCAATCTTGGGTATGAAAACCGTGGAAAAGCGTCTTATTTTCATCTTCAACATTCTTGCATTCCACGGGAAGTGCCGCGTGACTCTGGTTGCTGTGCGCTGTCACGATGGATGCCTACGCCCCACTTCGGTACGTTGAGGTGATACGCCGCCCTTGCCTAGCTCGCTCCTGCCCAGCCGCCTATAAGTTCCTACCCTTCGGCCTCTCGCTTTCCTCTTCTCTTTCACCACCACCGTCGAAGCACGAATCCCGCCCCCTACGCCCGCCGTCCCCCCGAACCCCCTTTCCGAGCGATGCCGATCCTCCTTACCTGTTAGGAAAGGCCGTCTGATGATGGGGGTGCCCTCCGTCGCTGGGTCTGTCTGACACATCGAGCCCTATGCGTGTTTCCCTTCGGGCCTCCGTCCCACGGGCCATAGTGGAATCTTTGTTGTCGCTCACCCAGTGGAAGATGCCAGCAGATATGCGACTGCTTCGGCAGCCGTGACAGGCCGAAAGGTCCTTGGCAAATCGTGCTTCAGACGCACCCTCCCTCTTATCCCTCGCCGTTGAGCGTCCTGACTCCACGACACGTCGTGTCGCAGGCGCACCGCGGATCGTATGGCCAGACTAAACAGACTTGAGTTCTTCTGTTACGGAAAAGCTGTTCGATTCCGCAAGGCAACTTCGCATAATAGGCCAGTCATTACCGTCACGGTTTTGAAACGCCATTCTTGTGAGTTGTGACGCAGCTCTGCGCGGACAGATGGTCTGTCCATCGCGTTGAGACGTATTGGGTACGGTGTTGTCGTACTGGGTACACAACCTGTCTCCACGCATCGCGGTCAGCGTGCGAAAAAAAAAGTTGACATCACGTGTACCGATGGTCGGCCAGGCGAATGCCTCGTGAATACGACCAACAGAGTCAATTATCGCTGGCGAAGAGGAAGAGCGCACAGCTGCCTTGGGACGCTGTCGCTGCAACCGTGGACTCCCAGCAATGTGTGCAAATTGTGTGTTACCTGTGGGTACACCAGAAAGATCCTTCATGTCAAGTCCTTCATTCAAGCAAAGTCGATGATTACAAAGATGAGAACCTTTTGGAAACGCTCGAGAGCTCATGAGAACTTTTTGGAGATTTCCGCCCTTGCGAAGGCCGTTTGAGCTGGGGCTTTCCCCCGCCGCTGGGGGCCGACTACACATGCACATGTGTAATACGCCTCCAGAGGAAGATGCCAGCCGATATTGGGGCGCGATTCGTCGCGCCTTTTGACAGGCCGAAAAGGCCCTTGGCACTGTCGCTCTCAACGCACCCTCGCTTCTGCTTGAGAACCCTCCTTTCGGAGGTGATCTCGCAGGTTCGCCAACACAATGCCGTATTCCGGCCTGTGTTGGTTTGCGCCTCGGTCGTAGACCGTGTATTGGGAAACGTTTCGACGTCTTGCGCACCTGACACTGTGGCTTCAAAACCACACCAGTTGGGCCCATGCAACCTTTTTTGGTTACCGTCGGTGTGATGCCTGATGGCTCCCGACACCCTTTTTTGATGAATTACCTTTTTGTGTCCTCTATACAGGGTTACCCCGAACCGAGTTTCGAACATACAGTGTTCTTTTATTTGTGTTCAAATACGGAAACGAGCAACGGAGGTAAAGATGGATTCTGCACTCGGATAACGTGGCCAGGGACTTCGGTGTGGTCGTTTGGGATTGTGGTGGTCCGGAACGTCGACAATTCGTGCTTTGGGCGAAGTATGGGTCGCGGCCTGCGGGTCGGGTGATCGCAAGAGGTGGACGGGAGATAGAAGTCGGATCTTGCGCCTCCTCGCGGTGTCTCCTGGATAGTCTCGAAAGAGATGAACCAAATGCAAGAACGCACGCGCCTGTCCACATGCGCAACTGGTGTCGCATGGTATTGAGTATTCGATGCTATCGATTTAAGATCTGGTTGCGGATGCTGGATAGGTCGTACTGTGTAAATAAGAATTGTAAACTATCGTAGACAGTTTAGTCGTCAATTATTGGAGACAGATCAGATCAATGCTTTACTATACTTCGTCCGTCTTGAACACTTCTTTTCTTCTACTGATCCAGCGTCCCCTCCCACCTGTGACCATCGTTGCGATAACCTTTACAGACAATCACCATTGTACTATCGCATCCTGATCAAATCTCACAGCTCTAGCCTTCCAGTTCCTTCTCTATAGTCACCTCCTCGCCCGTCCCCAGCGCAATGGATATACGAGTGCTATTTCCCCGCTCTGTCCCACAGCTACTATACGCGTTAAACCTTTAGCTAGAACCCTCATGAGTCGTGTTGCGCCGTCTCCTACCAGCTTTCCGCGTCTTTCTCATCTTACACTACTAATATGATGACTCAGATGCGCAGAACAGTTTATAGCGCGTGCCGGACTTCGAAAAATAGAAGAGCGTTTTTTAGACTTTTACCATTTACCGTTTTTAGGTAGTTTTGAGGGTTGGACGAACGTTGGAGGATTGCCAGTGACATGCGAAGGGGGCATTGCCAATAAGCCACCTCGTTTTTTGAACTTCTTAGTGTGCGCCGGAATGTCGCTGCACGCGAGAATACGCGAGTGATAGGTGATCCTTGGGGACTCTGTTAATGGGGCTGAAGGCTAATGATTCGTGGGTATGGCCATGGGCACATGTGCACATGTACAGGGACGCGGCTTGGGTGGTGATGAGCGTCGAGGCGGTTGGGGGGTGGGATGTGGGCATGGTATTTCGTTGATGTACACGAAACAGACGACATCGCAAAACCAACCCCACGCCACAGTACAGTCCCCTATCCAGTCTCTATTAATTCACAGCTTACACCTTTATCCCCAAGCTAAGCTATTCTGCGTGTGCGAAACTCTCAATCCGATTCCGGACCGTCTACGCGGAGACTCCACCACGAGATATACGATATGTCGAACCCCGGGCAAGCCGTCCACCACATCCTCCTCATCGGCCTCGACCCCCTCGACCCTCCCCCCCAACGCTCCCGTCCCCGCCTCTATCCCTCCAGTCCATCGCCTCTAAAATCGCCAGAAGGTGTTGTTTAATGATGGGGCGGATCGGCAGTGTAAGGCTATTGAGAGGGGGTTTGGGGTTGTGATGGGGGAGTGAGTGTGGAGAGGAGCTCTGGTGGGTGTCAACGGTCGTGGCAAAAACGGGCAGAAGAGGGGTCTTGTGTAGACTAAGGTGCGCTAGTTCGGTGATGTAATTCGATGGAGGGTAGTTGTGGTACTGTGGTCATTCGTAATACTTAACTGACCCGCTGTTAGAAGGGTGAGGCTCGATATGCACAGGCACGTGTGCGTGCAGCGTTGCCGTTGTTAAATCAATTCTCTGGACGATGAGCACAGTGGTTTCGGTGTTATGCTTTCGACCATCGAACGCGTGCTCGTGCTCTCGAGAGGCCCGAGATGGATAGCCGTTTTTTCAAGTCGTTCTCAACGGTGGTACACTGAGACATTGGAGCTGTCTCACCCCTTCCAAGGCCGGGTAGGCCCACTAGGCAGTTGCCGTAGCGTCTCATACCTATGTCCGATGACCGTCAGATGGCGGATATATGGCGTAACACACAATCACGCTGCGTCTTTAGTTCTGTCATTCGCCGGTGTAGTACCCAGCAGTGTCCAAAGACAGCTCTTTGGTTCGGACATGTCATAAAGAGCAAGGGCAAGCGAAGGTGGAACAGTTTCAACGTGGTCGGCCACTCTGAAAGGGTGAGAGGTGCAGACACGACTGATTAATGCCAGGGCAACACGTGGTAACGGTGCAATGCAGGCGGCTCAAAGAGGTGCTCGAAGACTTTGCTGTCAAAGCGGAGCCACAGGGTTGCTCGCGCCGGCACTCTTGCTGCAAGCCGTACGTGCCATCCGTGGTTCTCGCGCGGATCGTTGGATACACCACTGCATGAGCACGCCGTAGAGGCGATGATGGACAAGCTTAGTGGCCTGAGAATCCAACGTGTTCTCACTCGGCGCACGCAGGCGGGGTTGCAAGAGGCAATGGCTGCAACGCCTGCCACAAGGCTGCGACCAACGAACGTTGGGGCCTCAACAGCACGGTAGCACATTGCAGAAGATACACTCGGCGCCCGAGCGCGCTCGAAATCATGGGCGGCGAGGCTGATCAGCGATCTGAGATTCTCAAGAATGCGGGAGATGGCGCCAGTGGCCGTTGCGCCCGCTGCCCCAGCGAATCAGCGGGGCGGGCGAGGCGGGAGAGCAGCCGTGGAGCAGGCATCGCTAGCGGCCCCAGGCGAAGGGGAAGAGTGTCAATGCGAGTCCCCAAGCATCGGCTTCCAATCAGCCTTTGCTGGTGAGACCAGATGGCAGACCGCATCGGGTTTTTTGGAATCAATATGGGTGCTGACAACGAGGCTGCAAAAAAGGAAGCCCCGTCTCAGGTCTGCGAATAGCATGATTTCTGGCAGTGTTGGTGTCGCTTGTGCTCTTCCCGTCTGCCCCAGGGTGCACGACAGCACCAGAGCGGGAATTCCAGGCCGGCGCCCCCTGCAGTGCAGCTGTGCAGTTGTCCGACGAGGTTGCAGCAGCAGCAGCAGCAGCAGCAGCAGCAGCAGCAGCAGCAGACTTCAGGAGCGGCAGGCCAGGACGCTGGAATGAGCGCATGACGACGCAGGGTTCGCTCCCAGCAGAGAGAACGAAGGTGACGAGCCACGCAGAAGAGCTGCAGAAGGCGCGCAGAAGCCTGAGATTGGCGGTGCACTGGGCAGCAGATGGTGCTGGTCCAGCGTGCATTAAGATGCAAGACAGCAGATTCGCTCTACTCCAAGTGCAGCGAATCGGCGTTTTGGGTGACGAGGGAAGAATGCTGTCCTGCTGATCGTTGGCATGGCTCCAGACATGCAAGTCCGACGTGCGAAATTGCAACACACTGTGGAGGCCTGCCGCCGCGGAGAGCTCCATCGTCGGAGCGTCGGTCCCATCCCCCCAATCCCAGTTCACTTGACCATTTTAACTCACGAGTCCGTCCCGCGCCAGTGCACAGTGTCGTTTCGGGCGCAAGTGCCCGCGGCGATGATCGTGACCCTGACCGTGGGACGCTCTCGCCGCCGCGTCGACGGGCGAGGAAGGTCAACTGTGTAATGGCTGCGACAGCTATGGGGAGAGCCCGCAATGATGATTTCTTTGGATTGGCACCCCCAGGCCAAGCCTGCAAAGGCACAGTAAGCCTGTCGGCTGCAGACAGGCATGGCGCATGACAGGGATATCTATTGGCACCCCACGGCTGCGGGTGCGAACAAGGAGCATTCAGCCGGCGCGACTAGGGTTGGAGAGAGATGCTGCCGCGCCAGCCAGCCCCCAGAGCGCCCATCGCCCGTCTTAGTCGTGCCCAGTGCCCACCCATCGCCCTCGCCTCGTTCGCTCCCTCCTCCCGGCTCAGACCTCAAGACAAGACATTGTCCACGACGGCCAGCGTCGTGACGGCTCTCCAGAGCACGCCCAGCACCGCGACCGTGTGGTTGACCCTCTCGCTCACCACTCAGCGGGCTCTTCGCTACCAGTGCGCACTGCCCACAGCCGATAAACGACCGCTTTCCGGGTCGCCCACGCCGCTCCTCACTGCACTGCACTGCACTGCACATTGAAGCCGCAAAGAAACAAACCATCGCGCTTGTTTCCATCTCTCTCTTTCTCTCTCTGAATCGTGAGTGTTTTCCACCGCCTCTGCGTAGTGTCGCGAGACGCGCTGCCCAGGGGCGCGGCCTTGGAGCTGCCAATGCCACGGGCGCAGTCCCGCCGTGCAGGCGTCGGAGAGGCATACTGACGGTGAGCCAAAGTTGAACGCACGTGGTTTCGCCGCAACTCACATTTTCCGTTCATTGCTGCACCGCTCGGGTGGTCAACGACGTAAGTTGCACATGTCGCGCACGCAACGGGGACGCGAGGCTGTCCTAGCAAAGCGCGTACCGAACTCGACTGACGCCGAAGCAGCCCGAGACCAGCCCACGACCAGCCCACGACCAGCCCACGACCATGGCCTCCACCATCGCCGTCACCAACGAGACGAGGAGCACTTCGGTGCGCACCACCAAGGACGGCCGCAGCATCCGCTACTCGCTGCACGTCATCCAGCAGCCCGAGCGCGCCCGTGCCTGTGGCAGCGGTGCGAAGTCGAGCGCTGATCGTCGCCCTGTTGATCCGCCGCCGATTGTCGAGCTCAAGGTCTTCGAAGGCGACCAGGACATCACCTTTGGCTACAATGCCAACTTCTTCCTGTTCGCGACCCTCGAGAATGCGCGCACCATTGCCCCCGGCCGCGCGCCTGCCGCCTCACCCAGCTTCCCGGTGCTCACGGGCACGCCGGTTGCTGGCATGGCCTATCTGGACCGCCCCAATCCCGCTGGCTACTTCATCTTCCCGGACCTGTCTGTCCGCCACGAGGGAAAGTACCGCCTGAGCTTCGCCCTGTACGAGGAACTGAAGGATCCCAAGGACATGGACCCTGAGGACCGCTCTGGAAATGCCCGCAACCAGGGTGGCATCGATGCCCACGTTTCCCACCGTCTGGAGGTCAAGTCGGCTCCTTTCGTCGTCTTCTCCGCGAAGAAGTTTCCTGGCCTGTCCGAGAGCACCGCGCTGAGCCGCATGGTTGCTGAGCAGGGCTGCCGCGTCCGTATCCGTCGCGACGTTCGGATGAGGCGTCGCGAGAACAAGCCCAACAAGGACTGGGACGAATACGACGAGGATGGTGGTTACGAAGGAGGCAGGCGCACTTCCTCGACGCCCGACAACTACGCTCAGCAGCAAGGCTTGCCTACGCCCAACCCAACGCTCGATGCAGACAACCGCCCACGCTCCGTCTCGAACGCAAGCAACACTTCGTTTGCCGCACCTCGACGCCAGAGCATGGAAGAGATGGCCCCGGCTCCTGCCCCGGCATACCAGCCCACCAACAGCTACCAGCAAATGCCGCCGCCTCAGAGCACGACTTATCCCCAGGTTCCCCAGTACAGTGCTCCCCAGACCACGTACCAGACCCAGTATGCTCCTCCTCAGCCGGCGGCTCCGCTCATGCAGCCTCCACAGGCACAGTACTCGCAGCCATCTCACCAGCCTACGCACAACTACCAGACTCAGTCCAACATGCACATGGGACAGTCGTATGGCTACATGAACAATCAGAGCTACCAACAGTCGCACTACGAACAGCCTGCTCCTGCGCGTCAAGAACCTGCCGTGGATTACAACCAACCTGCTCCAGACTACCGCCGATCCTCAGTTACCCAGCCAACCCAGCATACCCAGCAGTATCCAGGTCCGAGCCAGTTGATGCCTTCTTACGGTTCCATGGACTACGGACGACCGCAACAAATGCCTCAGCCAATCCAGCCGATCCAGCCGATCCAGCCTCTCCACAGTCCGAACCATATCGCTCCGGTTTCTTCGTCTTCGCACAGCAAGTCTAACGGTCATGCGCTTGCTCCACTGAGAACCGTCTTGGCAGATGTCAATACGCAAAAGCTGGAACCTGTGTCGCCTTCGTACCAGTCACCGCCCAACAACATGTCTGCTCCAATGTCTGCTACGTCTGAGATCGCTCCGCACCACAAATATCTCGACACGCATGTTAACTACAATCTGCATCTTCCGGTTCAATCTCAAGCTGGCATTGGGCAGAAGCGATCCTACTCGAGCACTTTTGACACCCGGCACCTGGATGACCGCCTCCAACAAGGCGCGCGTCCCAATCCTCAGGCTCCACTTTACGCATATGCAGACAACAGTGTCGGCTCGCCCGACATGGAAGAACCAATGGATCCCGCCGCCATGAGCTATAGGCGCGCTGATGGCAGTCACCGCTCGCGTAGAGTGCCCGAGCTGGGTGTCTAGGAGGAACATCCCGATGCTGATGCCTAACGGAGCGTATTTGCTTTGATGCGGCGTTTAGTCATGACGATGTGATGTCCTCAATATCCGCGACGCCTACTTCCTCACGAAGACGCGCCCCGCCGAATATTTTCCTTATTGTTATCTTTGTTGCTGGTTTTGCCGATCATCATCGGCCTTCTCATACCCTCCCCTACGCACCTTTTCCTTCGAAGTCGTCGATGAAAAAGCACACGCGCCTCGACTAGGCAACATGTTTACCGATACATAATTTCTTAGCTTGTTTTTGAGTTTGGGATGGGGGAAGGGAGTTGTTTTGTACGTTGAGAGGGTGAGACAAGGGTGTGCGGAGGGGCAGCCGCGTACGCCTGAGCCTGACGGCACGCGCCATTTTGGAATTTTTATGGGCCTTTCCTTTTTTGTACGGTTTTGGATCTCTGGGAGAGGAATGGGTATAGCTCGTGGGGAGAGGGATGTGGGTTGTGGGTTAGGGAACTGTCATGGCAATGCTAGAAGATACTCTGCGGACGCATACAGAGGGATTCGTGGGAGAATGGATCAGGGTTACATTCGTCGCTGTGGGTTGTATGGGAACTGCCATGTCAGAGGATACACTCTGCGGGACGCATACAGGAGGATGCCAGTCGGACAATGGATCAGGGTAGATTGGTCGATGGATGCGTGTGGTACATCACAGGGAGGCAGGCCTTTTTTTCGAATGCGCTGCGCTGGTTGCTTGGTTAGAGATTAGATGATGGGATGGAATGGAATGGATGCCCTGTACACTTCCACTTCACCGCGCTCCCTTAATGTATGCAATTGTCCCCCGACGACTCGGCAATATCAAAGGCGCAAGGTCCATCCCTTCCGTGGAGCGGAAAACGCGGTCAGTGCGCCTGTGTGCTGAACAGAGAGACAGGGACCCCGTGGCTATCACATCAAGCGGGTACATTTCCCCGCGACGACAGACCCTGGTGCGTCCCTGTCTGAAGCATACAATGAACCTTGCTCTCCGAGGCCCCGTCCCGTCATCTCTTCCATTCACCACATAATCAGCTGATCTGTCCGTTTCCCTGCCTATTTATCTTGTCCAATCCCGCACAATTCCGCCCATGCTGTTGCGATCTCCACTCTGCTAAACTTTATATATGAATTGTTAAACGTGATCACGGGTGGAACGGCTAGAGGGGTTTGGGCGATATGCGGTGAGAGGTGATGGTAGGGGCGGGTTGCGATGCGGCGCGGTTGTTGCGTGGACCTGGTTGGTGGTTCGTGTTGCGAGGTGATCGGTGTGAACGGGCGGTGCGGGGAGAGTTTAGGTAGGGGGAGAGGAGGAGATAGATGTGTAGGAATCGCGTATGATTATTATATGTACTGGGATTAAAAGTGAGGAGAGGGGGAGGGGGGTTCTAGAATAATCATACACGCTTAGGATGCTTTTAGCTCACCCAAGAAGCTCTTGTACATGCTTGATGTGATGTCTCATTCGTTCATTCCCTACGTATTCGTGGTATCTCGTCCTGGAATATCAGGCTTTCCGCTTCGCCAACGCCTCGGGAATAGAGTATCAAGAAGAAGCACTCATGTCGAACCCGACAGCGACGCTTGCACACCCGTCTCGCCTGTCTTGCCTGCATTGCCCGGCTCGCCCTTCTCCCCAGGCTTCGTCGCCGACTGCTCGAAACTCTGCTCAAAGTCTGCGATGATGTCATCGATGTGCTCGGTGCCGACGGAGATGCGGATTAAATCCTACATGCGCATACTGTTAGCTTATACCCCTTTACAGTATCCCATCGTTATATCCAACCGATCTTTATACTCTGAGATGGCAAAGGGAGTGGATGTATATAACTCACCTCCGTAACCCCCGAGCTCTCCTTTTCCTCATCGCTCAACTGCTCATGCGTCGTCGTCCACGGATGAATAGCCAGCGTCTTCGAATCCCCCACATTCGCCAAATTGCTAATCAACTTGAAATTATCCACCACCTGGCTGCCGGCCTTGCCGCCACCCTTGACGCCAAACGACAGCACGCCGCCGAAGCCCTTCTTGAGGTACTTCTTCGCCGTCTGGTGGTAAGGGTGGCTTTCTAGCCCGGGATACGACACCCACGAGACATTGGGGTTGGACTCGAGCCACCGCGCGAGCTTGAGCGCGTTGTACGCGTGGCGCTCTGCGCGCAGCGAGAGCGTCTCGATGCCGAGGAGGAGTTGCTGCGCGGCGAAGGGGTTGAGCGCGGAGCCGTAGTCGCGGAGGATCTCAACGCGCGCGCGGATGATGAAAGTGAGCGGGCCGAAGGTATCGTAGAATTTGAGGCCGTGGTAGCCTTCAGACGGGTCGTTGAACTGCGGGAAGCGCTTCGCGTGCGCGCCCCAGTCGAACTTGCCGCTGTCGACGATGACGCCGCCGATGGTGGTGCCGTGGCCGCCGATCCATTTTGTGGCTGAGTGCACGACGATGTCGGCGCCGTGCTCGATGGGGCGCACGAAGTAGCCGCCTGCGCCGAAGGTGTTGTCTACGACTACGGGGACGCCCGCGGCGTGGGCGACTTCCGCGATCTTTGTGAAGTCAGGGATGTTGTATTTGGGGTTGCCAATGGATTCGATGTAAACGGCTTTGGTCTTGTCGTCGATGGCGGCTTTGAAGTCTTCGGGTTTGTCACTGTTGACGAACTTGGTGGTTATGCCGAGGCGGGGAAGGGTGACTTTGAGCTGGTTGTAGGTACCGCCGTATCTTGGTATAGCATTAGCATGTGAGTAGGCATATGAGTGTTGAACTCACAGGTTAGAGGTAGAAACGATGTTGTCTCCTGCGTGAGCCAGAGTCGCAATGGTCATGAACTGAGCGGCCTGGCCTGACGATGCTGCCAGAGCTGCGGCACCGCCTTCAAGCGCAGCGATTCTTTTCTCAAACACGTCCACCGTGGGCTAGTAGCACACACCTAGGTTAGCAAAAGTTCCAATTCGCTCAATGGCTCTCCTTGAGACTCACGTTCATAATACGGCTGTAGATATTGCCAAATTCTTTGAGGCCAAACAGCCTCGCACCGTGAGCCGAGTCATCGAAAGTAAACGACTGTTCCCGTCAGTTTCCTACTCTCCTCTCACGTCTGCTCACCAATCTCAACATACAGTAGTCGTATAAATAGGTACCGCACGAGACCTGGTCGCAGGATCAGGAGTTTGCCCTGCGCGCTCAAAGTCAGCCTTCAGCCCCAACACTACCCTCCTCCCTCTCCCAGCTTACCTGCATGCAGCTGCAGCGTCTCAAAGTTCTCTGAAAGTTCCTCTGCCATTGTATCAAACGTCAAAGTCAAGAAAAGAAAGCACGGGCAGCTGTCCAGATAAAACGACGACGTCTGGGAGCACGCGTATTACTATACGTGCTGGTCCAGAACCGGTACACGCTTCCAATGGCGCCAGATGGATTGCACAAAAAGCCCTTTCGATAACGTCATTCAAGCATCCCACGAGCCTCGCGTGTGATTGTCTCGTTTTTGACCCACCAGTGCTGTCCCGCGGACAGTATCTTGCCTGCCATACCCCTTTGTGTTCCTCTGTTATTGCTTCAACACAACGATCTCGGGGCCAGGCGTCATCGTACTGATGATTGCAGCTCAAGGCTGCATGGATTATTTGATTGCAGGCCCCGGAATGGCTTTCTTTCCAGTGGAACATGCGTGGAAGGCTGTCCGTTCGCGCTCACAAAGCGCGTTGTCGTGGTGAGCACGCCATAGCTACCCCGCTGCCCCGCTTCCACCGTGGGGTGTGCCACCACTTCGGCGGGGGTGAACGTAACCGGCATGACATGATATGCGGACGTCGGTACTTTTAGCGGACGATGCTGCGTTCGTCAATGCGGTGCGACGAAGAGAAGAGAGAAGTTCCTTGGCGCTGTGCTGTTTCCGCTTCCGCTTCCGCTTCGGTCCGTTTCTGCTCAACATCTGTGGAAGAAGCAGAGTCCACGCAGGAAGTCTGATCAGGTGCCAGACTCGGACGTTTGGAAAGTATCATCAGCACCACAAAATTTGCTGCACCTGAAGTTCGTGGCATCTACGCCAACCATGATTCGGGTATATACATAACCTCATAGTCCCAGTCCAAAACGCCTAATAATGCCTCCGAGCTATACAAACCATCCGCAGCCATTCCTCCCTCGTCGTCTACACAAAGCGCCTATATCCAACTCCACGCCGCAGCCAACACAGCCACTCCCACCGCCGCGCTCACCCGTCCACCTGCTCTCCCCGCCCCATTCCTATCTTGCGTCAAGTCCACCACCGCGCCCGGAAAATTACACCTTACCTCGAGCCCCTTGGGGTCTCTCTTGCCATAACTAAGCTCCCGCATCGGCGGATTCGGACACGCAAACCCCATCTGTGCCGGACAGCTCCTTACGATGTCAAAGCATAGGTCCTCACAGGGAAGCAACTCCTTGTACGGGCCCGGCTTAACCACCTTATCGATCTCATTGTTCCTGCTCTGGTTATACGCAAAACGGCCGCGGACCGTGTCGTTGAACTGCATGGAGATGTTATCCGAGGTGGGGAGCGTGCCGTTGGCGAAGGGCGTATTGATGTTGCGCGGGTGCACCCACGGGCTTGTGGCGGTCCAGTCTTCGCAGCGGGGGATGAGCACGCTGCAGAGCCAGGATTTGTAGTCGGCCGCGCAGTCGGTGCAGGTGCGTGCGAGCGAGTACTGCGCCGTGGACGCTGTGTCGCAGGCGACTTGGGCGAGGGAGCGGTTGAAGTTCTGCATATATGTGCGCGCGAGTCCGTCATAGAATGCGATGAGGCCGGTGTCGTTGTTTTTCCATTGCGGGGACGAGGGGACAGCATAGGCGACTGACGAGCATTCCTCGAGGCCGAAGATTACTTGGCAGGTGTCATCTGGGATCGAGTTAGTTGGTGGGGAGACATGGAAGGGGAATGAAGGGAGGGCGGACCAGCTTTTGTTTGCCATTGAAACTTTTGGAAAACTTGACCACCCTTTCCGACTGTGTTACCGTCTATGGTCATGTTGGTGGCTCCGTTCATGACTAGGACGCCTGTGTAATTTGTCGAAGTTTTGAGCCCCTGAACATGGAACTGTCCTTTCGGCAATCCTTGGCCAAAATTAGTTGTGATGGCTGGGGTAACGGTCATGTTGCTCGATTGAAATTGGTCCTTCAAACCGCAGTATGAGCGTTCCAGCCCTAGCATGGGGCTCCATTTACCATCTGGAAAAGCGTATATGCTGAAAGGCATTGTTCCGTTGTTTTCCATTTGTTGCCACTTCGCGACCTCTTCGGATTTGTTGGAGGCTGTTAGGTTGTGGGTGATGAAAAGGGTGGAGTCGCTGTCGGTATCAACCATGTAGATGAAGTTGGTGGCGTTATCGTAATTGTGATAGTAGCCCTCGTCGACGCTAGCAGCGAGTTGGAAATTCCAGTTTCCATCCCATCCATCCGTCAGTGAAGGAGCTTCGACGGCGACGAACACGTCCTCATCCGTCAAGAACGTAAAATTGACATGGCCAGCGTCGAAGGTGACATTTTTAGCGTTCTTCCTGGCGGCAGGGTTTGCTCTGGCACTGCCTGCTTGAGTCCAAACCGACAGCTTCAACTGGGGTGCAGAATCTGTGACAAGGATGACGGTTGGGGCTGGCTGCCGACACGTGTTTGCTGATATCCAAAGTTGAGTCTGCTTTTGCCTCTTCTCCAGGTCAATGCCTTCGGTACTTTCTTCTGAGACGTCCTCCGCCCTTCTCGAACTCCTATTTGTGTTATCCTCCAATTCCCCCGCAACTGCGGACTCTTCCAACACCAGCCGCTTATTAAACTGGCTCTTGTTGAATCGAAACTCCTGCGTTCTATTCGGCATGATGTTCATCTGAAGCATCTGATTGTTATTCAACTCTGTCGGCGCATCGTCTTGTCTCCCAATCAAGCTCTTGTCCAAGTAGTCAAAGTCGGGCGCATAGAGTGCATGACCGTTCTCCTCCTCCTCGATGCCATCTCTTGTTTCTAAAGGCGGGTCGTCTGGTGGTGCGGGTTGTATTGAAGCCTCGAATTCGCTGTGCTGAACGGCATCAAGAGGGACGGGGATCTCGGCAGCGTATGCGAAATAGTTCGGCGGGAAACATATCCAGAGCACTACAACGAGACATGTCGTAATCGAAAAGGCTAGGAGCCTCGATTGCAGAGGCGTGAGCTTCGGTAGCTGCATGTGCGCGTTCGTAATAGCTGCGGAGCGGAGGTGTTTGCGACGCCAGCGCGCTTCAGCGCGGGTGCGCTGGTTACGATGCGATCAAGGCAGTTTGGATGTCCTGAAGCGTTCGGAGATTCTAGAGGGCTCGCGCGGGTAAGCCAAACATACGTCGTTGGGTGGTTTCTGACTGTGGCATGCTGATGCATACTCATTCCATGTCCGCATAGTTCGCCAAGACATGGGCAGCTGTGAGACATGGATATCCACTTCAAGCACGGCCCGGGCGCATTCATGCTGATTCCCGAACATCCCTCTCGAAACACGTAAATCAAAAAGTCTTTACAGTGACAGTTCTGGTAGACCGCTTTCTCTCTGTTGGTGGCCTAATCCTCCGCTACTCGTCCCGTGGTGGACTATTCTCTCGGCCACGTCGACTCTTTAGTAAAGACCAACATCAACATATCATCAGCGCAGTGGAGGCAGAGCCACCTCAGTAAATTCAAGTGCTTCGCAGCAGAACACGTCCACGAGACATGCCCACCGACAGACCGACTTTCACAAGACCATGCGCCAGTCTCGGCGGGGCAACGACCACCAGCAGAACCCCACGTGTGCTTCGTTCCTGCGCTTATCCGCTTATGGCAAAACAACAACAAGGGTCTGAGCCTGCATTCGATCCTTTGTCCGATCGCTGATCAGCCTGCACACCCCACTACACGTACCGTCTCGCGCTTCGCCTTACACCTGTCGCTCTTTTATACACCCTCCCAGCGATGTAACGCTGTGTTCAGAAGCCCACCATGTCGCCGTACCAGCACCTGTTTTCTACCAACGCCGTTCTCAACGTTTGGCGCAATCTGCGCAACACCCGGGACCAGAACGATCTACTGCTCTCGTTTCATGTTCATCCGGACGATGTGCGCACCTCGAGGGACCGCAGATATGGCAAGGGCGGAGTGGTGGAGACTACGAGCGATGAGACGGGGCGGAAGAACACGGCGGATGGGAGAGGTGTGGTAGACGGGCGGAGCAGCATAGGCTTTGTCGTGCCATGGCGGAGCATGCAGGCACAGAAGAAGGAGCTGCGAGAGAAGGAAAAAGAGTTGGCAGATGCGTTGGTAGTCCTAGCCGGTGAAGTCTCATTCGCGGGTAAGTGCACACTTATTCTCTCTGCTGAGAGCGGGTATCTTAGTCGAGCCTGTATGGACTCAGCTCAGAGACCGCAACCAGTTCTGCTAGATTTTACAAGATCCTGTGACAACCCACACCACTTCACACGTCTCGCTACATGCAAAGAACACACACTAACCACCCCCAGACCTCCCTCCCGCCCTCCAATCCTCCCTCACACAAAACCCCCTCATCCAAGTGCGCCACCTAGCCGCCGGTCTCTCACGCCAAATGTCGCGCGTCGAAATCCAGATGGCTGACAACGAGCCCTTCGCCTCGGGCAAAAACCTCTACAGCGGCGGCGAACTCATTCGCAAGTACCTCCCCGACATCGAAACGCTCTTCCAGCAGCGCCCCACGCCGCAGCGCATGATCTTCGAGCTCCTCATGGAGCTCAAAGACCTCGTCTACGCCGGCATGCTCGGCTGCGATCGGGAGGTGGTGGAGTGGGATTTGAATAACTTCTCGTCGTTTGAGGATCTGGATGAGGCGGTTGTGAGGGCGATTACGCCGCTGCCATCGGATCATGCGCTGATAGGGGCGCGGGCTGCGATAGGGAAGAGCGAGGGTAGCAAGAAATTGCTGAGGCGCAGACCGTCTATGCAGGTAGTGAGCAGCCGCCCCTGGCTCCACGATGAAGCAGAGATCCTGTACCATCTCGAGTCGCTCGACACCACGGCGGCGGCTATGTCGCACCTCCCCGTCCCGGTCACTGACTTTGTTGCGAAATCCGTAATCACGCTGCGGCGCACGCTGCCGCGTCAGGTTCTCAATGACCATAGCCTGGCGAAGCGGAAAAGGACGGGGAGGTGCGTCGAGTATGCGCGATGCATGAAGTGGGCGGGCACGAGTTGGCGGCAAGGCGGCGGGTGTAGGAGGGGGTGCAAGAACGAAGATGAGGATCCGGAGGGGTTGCCGAGTTGGCATAGTAGTAGTCGGTGGTTTGATCAGAGGGGGACGTATATGGTTGGAGGGGGGAAGGTGGATGCCGAAGGGAAGATGCCGGTGTCTAAGATACGGGAGATATGATTTACGGGGATTTGGGCTTGGGCTGCGGTTGGAGTTTGGGCGTTTGGGCGAGATGATACCCTGGACCTATAGAAGATCAATCTGGATGTTTTCTTATCTCTGCTTCCTGCTTCGGCTGGACTATGCACTCTGTTCAACTGCTTGAAGAGTGCGAGCTTAGCCATGAGGAGACACATGCAGAAGTCGGGAGATTGACTTAAATCGAAGTCCTGTCAAATTCCATTCATTGTACAAGTCATCCTTGCCGAGCAGTGATTATCTTTGAAAACCAATCCGTGAAACCAGCACCATATACGGTAAAATCCCAACTCCGTCGCTGAAGATGCTGCAGTGTATCCCTCCAACCTGCTACCACATGGAATAGACAAGCCGACCTGGGCGCCGGCAATCTCGCAAGGGGCCAACATTCCAATGTCGCAAATCCATAGCTAAGACCCAACTCCTTCTAATCAAAACACCCGGAAAACCGCACCAAAGGGCTGTTGAAAACGCTCAAGCGTCTGTTGGGAGCGCCTCGTTCACCGAGCCATCTCGCGGGATGTAGTGGATGCCCTGCTCCTCGACCGAGCTGATCACATCGTCCGGCAGGATGCCCTCGACCTGCACGGCATAGACACCCCTTACGTATTTCCCGTCCAGGCGCTGCCAGCGCGCGACCCAGCTCCCGCGCGCATCGCTGACGGTGATGAGGCCCTCGAAGACCTGGCTGGTGCAGTCCGCAACCTGGTCCGCGTTGCCGCGCAGCTCGAGAAAACTGCAGTTGGGGCAGCCGTCCTTCATGAACTGCGCTTGCGTCTTGACGATGGAGCACACCATGCAGGCGCGCATGTTACGGAACTGGCCCGTGGGGATGTAGTTGTCTTCAGAGCCCTTGGCCATGGTGGCGGTGTCGGCGTTGGCGGGTTGATCGGAGGGCTGCTGGAGAAAGGACGCTTGGGAGTAGGGGAGAGCACCGCGCAGGGTTGTAGCGTACGAGTCGGCGGTAGGCTGCTGAACGCGGGGACCCTTCTTTGAAGATGCCTTTGACTGGGGACGAGCGAGCTTTTTGGTGGAAGCGGCGCTGCTGCTCTTGCTCTGCCGGAAGGAGCCGTGATGAGAGGGCGCCTGCTCTACGGAAACGCTGTCGAAGAGACTTGCAGATGTAGACGTGGAGTTGAACTCTACGGAAGTAACGGGGATATTTTGGTCTTGCAAATCTGTGTCGTCGGGGAAGAGTTGATGCGCAAGTATTTCGCTGCGGGCAACGCTTTGTTCACGGTTCGGTGAGTCTTGGCGGATAGCTGCCCCGCTAGACAGCTTTTGCGACTGCTCGCGTCCGGAACCTATCTCGGGGTCAACATGGTCATACTTTCTCCGTTCGGGAAAGTGTAACTCGCTATTCTTGTGCTTCTCCTTCTTCGCCTTGTGCTCCTGCGAGCTCAGTGGGGAGACCTCGTTGCCGTCCGAGTTGAACCATCCGTCCCTGTACTTGCCGTCCTTCTTCTTGACCATGGCGCGACCCCGGTTCACCATATTGTTAGTCGGCTTTCCGCTTTGCCTAATTGGGGAACGAAGGGATCGCTGGTTGGTTGCTGCGCCGTTGGAGCGGGTGGCGGATCCAGGCGAGGCGAAGGCGATGATGGAAACGTGGGGAGCGGTCGAGAGTTTTTATGAGCTTCGAAGTCGTCGCAATTAGTTGTTCACTGCCTCGACGCGCTCCTTCCTCCAATTTTTTGTTTACAGCGCTTGGGCCGCTCTTTCCCACGCGACTCCTACCTGCGCCTTCCCGCTCTACTTAGACATCGCGCTGAGAACGCAAACCGCCCCGCCTTCAGCACCATGGGAACGCTGGCAGAGGCCACTGAGCTAAAGAACAAGGGCAATGAAGCTTTCAAGAAGCAAGACTGGCCCGCCGCTGTCGAGTGGTACACCAAAGCCATCGAGACGTACGGCAAGGAGCCTTCGTTCTTCACAAACCGTGCACAGGTATATTTCACTATGCCCCTCACGCGACCATCTTTCTAACAGTAACGACAGGCAAATATCAAGTTAGAGTCGTACGGACTCGCAATACAAGATGCCGACAAGGCGATTGCACTGGACCCGAACAACGTGAAGGTTCGTCTCTGCCAGGTGGTACCCGAGGCCGAGTATGGTCATACTCGAGCCGTTGTAGAACAGTGAAACTCACAATAGCTGTAGGCCTACTACCGCCGCGCCTCTGCACATACCGCCATCCTGCGCCACCGCGAAGCTTTGCGCGACTGGAAAGCCGTGGTCAAGAAGGCCCCCAATGATGCCACTGCGAAAGTGCGACTAGCCGACTGTGAGAGGATTGTGAAGCGCGATGCCTTTTTGAAGGCTATTGAGGTCGAAGATGCCCCTTCGGCCGCAGAAGGGTTAGATCTCGAACACATGACGGTCGACTCCTCGTACGATGGCGCGAAGCTGGAAGACAAGATGACGCTGGAATTCGTGGAGGACATGATTGAGCGCTTCAAGAATGGTAAGAAGCTGGCAAAGAAATACGTTTACCAGATCATCATAGCTGTCATGGATCTCGTCAAGAAGGAGCCAACTATGGTGGAAGTCGACGTCGAAGACGGCCAAGAGATCACCGTCTGCGGAGACACGCACGGTGAGTTTGAAGCTTTAGCACTCTCGAAAATCGGGAAGCTAATCCGGTATAGGCCAATACTTTGATCTCATGGAGATCTTCCGCCTCGCCGGCAAGCCCTCCGCCAAGCACATGTTCCTCTTCAACGGCGACTTTGTGGATCGTGGTTCCTGGTCGACCGAAATCGCTCTTCTTCTCTATGCATACAAGTGGCTGTATCCAGACAGGTTCTTCCTCAACCGTGGAAACCACGAGACCGATGACATGAACCGCATGTACGGTTTCGAAGGCGAATGTCGCGCGAAGTATACCGAACGCGTATTCAAGCTCTTCTCTGAATCTTTCTCCGCGCTTCCTCTGGCAACTCTCATTGGCAAGAAATACTTTGTGTTACACGGCGGTCTGTTCTCGGATGACAAGGTCACGCTCGATGATGTCAGGAAATTGAACCGCTTCAAGCAGCGGCAACCAGGACAGTCCGGATTGATGATGGAAATGCTCTGGACAGACCCCCAGACACAGCCCGGCCGTGGTCCTTCGAAGCGTGGCGTAGGTCTGCAGTTTGGTCCGGATGTCACGAAGCGCTTCTGTGAGAACAACGGTCTCGAGGCCATCATCCGCTCGCACGAAGTACGCATGGAAGGATACGAAGTCGAGCACGATGGCAAGTGCATTACTGTCTTCTCCGCACCGCACTATTGCGACAGCACAGGCAACAAGGGTGCCTTCATCAAGATCGGACCGGAGTACAAGCTCAAATTCACCCAGTTCGACGCTGTCCCGCATCCGGACGTCAAGCCGATGGCGTATGCATCCAATGGACTTCAAGGAATGCTATAAGAATTGGGCAGAGTTGGTGGCACGCTTGGATATCCCGTTGTAGCGTATGCATACTTTGGTGTTTGGCGTATGTGCATACCGCGGAGGCTCACGCTTGTTTTTGATACGATCGGTTTGGGTCTAGATGAGGGTACGTTGCATATCACTGCGCATCACAGTCGGTGTATCATATACATGTTCGGTATGGGCTGTCGACATATGACTGCAATAGAGGTCAAATTCTCAACTCGGTATACCAGATGACTAGCATATGACGCTTCCTCACTACTTTTTACTTCAATCGGAGGACATCCCAGATCTATAGCTATATACAGCACCCCAGGACAGAGGAACAGCCTTCCACCGATATGCATCACACACAATACAATAATAATTGAATGATGACTATCACGTCGCGGAGACCGACAGCCTTTTATTTCCATAGTAGTACAAAGAAAACCTTGAAATGGTCTCCAGATACTCCGGCTACTCCAGACTCCTATTTCCGTTCCTTGTGAGCGCGATTCCGTGCAATTGCTGCACATGTGGTATCTAGTCCCTCCAAGCAAAACTTTTGTGTACCCAAATGGTATGCACATCCTGTCCTTTACCCCTATCATG
The DNA here is from genome assembly GCA_010015655.1 of Bimuria novae-zelandiae CBS 107.79. Lineage (NCBI taxonomy): Eukaryota > Fungi > Ascomycota > Dothideomycetes > Pleosporales > Didymosphaeriaceae > Bimuria > Bimuria novae-zelandiae. The sequence continues at coordinate 90,063 of ML976746.1, forward strand.
TATCACCCCAATGGTGTATCGCCATCGGCGCTCAACATAAAAGGGGACCCACCGACGCCCAATGCCCATGCTCTTGGAAAGGGAAAAACCCCCATACCTGCCACCAGACACCAACAATCAATACGCAAAATCAATTGCCTTTATGGTACATAACCTAACATCCCTATCTACCCCTGCTCACACCATATCTCTCACGCCGGCCCATAAACCGCCACAGCATCCAGCAAGAACGTATCCGGCACACTAACCTTGGGCCCCACGTACAGCGGGCAAATCGAATAGGTGTGGTATCCTGCGCTCGGCACCTTGACGGCATGGCTCTCCTTGCGGTACGCCAGCACGCCGTTCTTGGCCGCGACATCGCACTCGTCCTGGTACGGGTTGCACACGCCGCCATCGGCTACCTTGATGCCGTCGAGGCGGAGCTCCCACCCAATGAAGTCGTCGCTGACGCCGTTGGCGTCGGCGGCGGCAATGCGGCCGAGTTCCGCGCTGAAGGAGTAGCGCCCGGCCGCCGGGTGGAACGCGTCTTGGGTGACGCAGAACGAGCGGAGGTAGGAGTCTGAGCCGGCGTCGTTGACCTCGAAGAAGTGCGTGCCCGTGTAGGCGTAGGCGCTGGGGTTGGTGACGGAGTAGCTGAGGTTGCCGCGGGGAGGGGCGCCCGGATTGAGGGAGATGTACCAGTTCTCCTCGCCGGCTTCGAAGTCGCCGTTTTCGATGATTTGGTTGGAGATGAGGGTGAGGGTGGCGGCGGCGGAAGATGAGGAGGTGGTGGCGATCTCCGATGAGGTGGCAGGCTCCGATGTGGGCTCTGGGGTGGAAGATGCCGACGCGGTTTCAGTCGTCACTGGTGCCTCGGTGCTGATTTCCGTGCTCGTTGAGGTCTCCACCGACGGAACTGACGGGGTCTCTACAGGCAAAGCTGATGAGGTCTCCTCTGGCAAAGTTGACGAGGTCTCTACTGATGAAGAAGAAGAGGCGATAGGAGTGTCAGCCTCTTTCGTGAGAGCGTAGATGTTGAGATGGTTGGCACCACCACAGAGTTCATTGCCATCGCCCTTGCAGGGAATGTCACATCCAGTCACGGCCGGGAGTGATCCAGGGGCCGGGTCTGGCAAGACGGTATTGATACCGCAGAAACATTCTGTCACCGGTCAGTCCCGTTCGCAGAAGCCGAGATGGCTGCGTAAAAAAGCAGTTATAAGAGACACAGGACATACTTTGACCATACTCGACGCCTGCATATGCAGTGTGGGTGGAGTTGGAGATGAATCCAGCATTACGGCATTCATGAACGCACTTAGGAATAGTGACGTCCGGTCCGTCCATGGGCTCCACAGGAAGCAGTCGGTTCTCCACAGAGTCCGGGTAGCAGCCTAGGTAGGTGAAGGTAGAACCATCACCAGGATTGGTCTTCGGCGAGTACACCGGTGGCCTAAAAGGTTTCCGAAGTTAGTATGGAGAATTGGAGAGATCATGGAACACTAATGAAGATAACGTACTTGTAAACGGTAAGCCGCTCGCTACCACCACAAACTTCATTCGCCTGGCCAGTACATGGCGCTGCGCATTCGGAATCATCAACCTTGGCTGAAGTGATCTCGTGATCGCAGAAACATTCGCGACCCCATTCTGTCTATTGTTAGCCTTTCATTCGCGAATTGAGAAAGCAAAGTGGAACGCGTACCAGTGCCAGCTACCTCGAAGCCTTCCGATTGACAATGTGCTACGCATGAATAGCCCGACTGATCGTTGATGGATTGGAACAACTGAGTCAGGCTCCGGTTGGCGATACTGTCAACGTAGCAGCCTGAGTAGGTCCACTTATTGGGTAGAACGTGGGCGGGAATGGGTGCGCGGCGGGAAAGAGGAATGGATGCAGCTGCCACGAGAGAGCTGCTGAGAAGCAGAGGGGAAAACTGGGACCACATCTCGAACCAGGGGTTCGTCGCGGGTGGCAATCTTTGAGGAGTGACGTTGGTCAGTGAATGAACATGGAAGGGAGAATAGGAGATAGAGAGCCTGGAATTCAAGAAGTGCGCAAAGGAACCGTTTCGAAAATTTCCACTATCTTTTGATCGGTGCGTTGAAGTAGCAGCTCGATTCCAAAATCCGAGCTACACACTAGCATTATTGGTTGGGGCTCTCTAGATTGTATCGCTTGAACGACCGCGTCGCAGACTCATCTTGGGTCGAGCGGGGGGTACTAAGTTAATGGGATTTAAGTCTACGATTCCAAGTGTGATCAAGAAGATTCCAGCCGCTTAATGCCACCAAGAGGGTCTATCAGGTAACACATTTGTTATGCCAGCCAACAGGCCGCCTCAAGTTACGAAGGGAGGGGCTTTAGATATTGAGAAACGTGTTCATAATTTCGGTTCCGCATCGAGCACCTGCAAATCGACCTTTGAGTTAGCCAGCGATCTGCGCTTATCATTTCGTGTTGCCACTCACCAAGAATCTTTGAAAGTACTTTTCCAGCGCTGCTTTCCCTCCGAGCCCTAATTCAATAACGGTTCCTACCCAACCGTCTGGTCTTAGTACGAGGATGGCTCCATTATCAGGGCGCACGCCATAACGTTCGTGCGCGCTGTGGTCTGCATCGTAGAATACTCTCCCAAACGGCATGCCGCCTAGCGTTTCGTACGCTGAAGGGCCCCCCGGCCCGTCAAAAATTGACAGCCAGGAAACCGGATATTTGGAATCGAAGAGCCAATGAGACTGAGGGACCGAGCTTGTAAAAGCGGAGAGAAGCGGTTTCGTGAGCGCAGCGTCACCCGCGAAGACAACAATGTAAAATTCTGCGATGTTGGGCGTCGCCGTCTGCAACCGCGTGGGCTCGAAAGTGGCCGGCTTCTGGAGCGAAACGTCTGGCGCGCGCTCGCCTGGCCGCACGGAACATATATTCGAAGACTGCGCCAGGTTCAGGTACGTATCCGGTTCGTAGTAGATCCCCAACCCGCTGCTAAATGTAGCTGCTTCGGCCATAACTTGGCCTAACACTTCGTTCATGTCGGCGTTCGGATCGCCCTGCCAATTCTCAGGCAGCTGCATGGTCATCAACCGTGAAATATCTTTATCGTAATTGATGAGTTTGTGGACGTTAGGTAATCGTTCGGACTCGTATGTGTGTAGCAGGTCTGGGACGGCCAGGCCCTGAAGGACAAGGGAAAGTTTCCATCCAAGGTTCACGGCATCGTGCATGCCTGTGTTCATACCCTGCGCGGCGCCTGAAGAATGGGTGTGACATGCGTCGCCGGCCAGAAAGATGCAGTCGTTGACGAAGAAGTTGCGAGCAATTCGTTGGCCAACAACGTAGAGCGTCCACCAATCCACTTGTTTGAACTTCAGCGAGAAAGGTTTGACAGACGCAATGGCTTCTTTCACTGCTGCCTCTTCGTCGAATACTTCGTAGGCCTTCTGTCGCTCCGCCGTGAACGCGTATCCAATTCGAGTGGCGCCGTGATCCAGCGCTGCCCATAACACATTACCGTGTGTTGGAGATTCGATAGCGCAGTAGGTCCGTGGTTTTGGTAAATTCGTCTCAATCACGCCATCCACTCTCACCCACTTGTCGGGGCTCGAGGAGCCGTCGAAAGGAATGTTCATCATCTGACGAACAGAAGACCGCCCTCCATCAGCGCCAATGAGGTACCTACACTTCACAGTTCTCTTTGCGCCTGTGCTGGGGTTTGTCAAGCTTGCGAGCACCTTGTAGCCGCCTGCGTTAACGTCTTGTAAAACCTCGATGCTCTTCAGTTCCCATGGTGCCTCCAGCTCAACGCCTTCTTTTTTGAGCGCCCGACGAAAGATTTCTTCTTGGTACTTCTGTCTCAAGACAAGAGCGAAACTCCACATAGTGTCCTTCATGTTCTCCATGAAGCTCCACCCTCTTCCAGGGGATTCGTTACCATCTTTGTCATAATTGACCGTCTGGCGGCAAGCGAAGCATTGTTGGGCCAGAGTTTCGGCAAGGCCTAGCTGGTCGAGCATCTCAGACGAACGAGGAAAGAGCGTGATGGCACGGCCATATTGATCTTGAGAAGACTTCGCGTGTTTCTCAATGATCTTGACAGAATGCGACGTCTTTGGGAGGTTGCGGGCGAGCTGCAAAGCCGTTATAAGTCCTGCCTGCTGTCAGCCTTCCCTCGCAATGTTCAACAAAAAGCACGCACCGACAGGACCACCTCCCACAACTAGAACATCCACGTATTCGGTAATCGGCTCACTCATATTCGATTTGCAAACAATGCTACTTGCGGTAATCCTGTAGCTGCACAACTCCGCATTTTATCGACATTGTCATTGTCCAATCGAGGATTTCCGTCGGAATGGTGTCGACCCCTGCCCTCCGGTAAGCCTGAATGAGACCAAATGCAGCAGGCGCAGACACGACAGGCTTGTGCAAGCGAAGGCGCGTTGTCGGACTGTCCGGCGATGCGGCGATGGGGAATCGATAAGAGGCGGGGCTAGGGTGCATATATCCGAAGCCATACTTCATAACAGTGCCCCGACGGGAAAGGTCTGTACAATCACAACACTTTTCGATTGGTGGATACTTTTATTCAAGTTGGTTCGACCATTAGAGGTAGAATACAACAAATTCTATACGGCCTCCGTTACTGCAAAGCAATCGATGGAACTTTGCAGATGCGCACTGTTTAGCAGTGTAGTTTAGCGGAATAATCATTTATGAGTGATGACGCAATGCAATACTTCGCGTTTGATGCAGGTCAGAGTGCAATAACGAAGAGCGATATCATTCGTATCTTTCAACCACTCTGGTATTCCCCAGACCTCAGTTTCTGATCGTAGTAGAGTACAGCATCCAACAAAACCTGAGCGCCTAAAGCACAATGCTCTGGGCTTGTGTACTCGTTCGGATTGTGACTGAGTCCGTCCTTGCTCGGTACGAATATCATGCTTGATGGACACGCGCGAGACGTCCAAGCAGTGTCATGACCCGCTCTACTCTTCATATCCATGACCTGCTCTTCACCAACAGCCTTGAGTGCTGTAGCTCTGCAGGCATCGATACACCATGGGTGAAAAATTGACTGCGGCATGCCCCAAGTTCGTTGAATGATGTACGATGTCTCGTTGTTCTCTTCTGCGATGATGTTGTCGAAGGCTTTGAAGATTGCAGTGACGAGCTGGTCCACCATGTCGTCAGTTGTGCAGCGCACATCGATGATAAAGTCGAAGCCGGCCGATATTGTCGCTTGGCTTGACGTGTCGCTCTTAATGACACCCACGGTAGCTACGCCAAGTTCGGTCTTGAGGGCTGTATCACGCACAGCAGTAATGAGTCTCGACGCCGTGACGATTGCATCCGAGCGGCTAGGCATCTGTGTAGCGCCGGCATGTCCTTCTACGCCCTCGACTCTAACTGCGAACCACTTCATGCCTTGTACACTGGTGACGATACCGACACTCTTGCCTTCTCTTTCCAGCAGCGGTCCCTGCTCTATGTGAAGCTCGAAATGACACTCCAAGCCATTCTCCCTGTAGTCCGCTTTTGTCTCGCCCAGATAACCGATGTCTTCCAGCGCTTGCTTCATTCTAATCCCTTCCTTGTCTTGCAGGTCCCAACAGCTTTCTAGCGACGTCGATGAATGCGTTGACCAAACGCCGGAAGCCATCATTGCACCAGGAAATCGTGCTCCCTCTTCATTGGTCCAGTTCACCAAAGCGATCGGGTAGTGTGTAGTGATATTATTCTCATGTAGTGTGCGCAGGACCTCAAGAGCCGACTGGACTCCTAGAATGCCGTCATATCTGCCTCCTGATTTGATCATCAGTCCATGGCATTGGAAGTCAATGTTGGTATTCTTACCTGCTGGTTGCGTGTCCATATGGCTTCCCATGGCAATGGGTTTAGCATCTTTCACAGCACCCTGCCGAATTGCAAAGATGTTGCCAATCTGGTCAATTTTAACTTCACATCCCAAGCTCTTGCACTCTGCCACGAGCCAGTCTCGAACTTCTTTGTCCTCCTGACTGAGCGTCAAGCGGCACATGCCTGTTGACGGTGCGACCAAAGCGCCCCATGACGTGCAAGTACTTTGCAGTGTGTCATTCAGCCTCTGTGCGTTAATCTTCAATTCTAGAGAAGTACCCATATCGTCTTCACTAGGAACATGTACACTCCTGCGATTCCAACAAAACTATAACTACAAGCCGCCCCCTGCGCTTCCTCCGAAAGCGACGTCATTGAAGGCTTCAAGGCTTTCAGTGGCGAATCACGACCGCGAACGTTCTCCGTCGGACAACTTTCTAGCGAATAAAGATACGAAGGTCATGTTTACGCGGAAGACGACGATGGGTCGGCGCAGGCCACAAATGAGGGGTTGCGATAGACCTCACCATTCTGGCTAGCGCTTCGGTGCACGCCAACCCCATCCCTCCGCCGACAAGCCTCGCCAGCGGCATCGATAGCCACAATGTATAACTTGTTGCTACTGCCTTTGGTGGCGGGAAGTGTTGGCAAATATGGCTACCGAATTTGACCTTCTTGTTGTGAATGGCATAGTGGTGACAGATACCGAGATTGGCGAGTACGACATCGCAGTAAAAGACGAGAAAATTACGAAAGTGGTGCGAAGAGGGGAGCTGAAAGATGCCAAAGCCACGAGAACGATTGATGCGGAGGGTGGGTATGTGATGGTGCGTCTCATCTCATTGAAGTTTCCAATTAAGTACTAAATTTGAGTAGCCCGGAGGCGTCGACGGCCACGTCCACCTGCAAGAGCCGCCCCTCTTTGGCAAAGGGTCATCCGCGGATAATTTTGAGACCGGTAGGAATTGTTTGTCTATCACCCTGGCACAAGTTAACAAAGTAACTCAGGAAGTAGGTCAGCGATCTGCGGCGGAACTACCACAATGGTGCCGTTCGCGCCCCAGAAAAAAAGTGAAGACACTCTTCTCGACACACTGTACGCCACCCACGAGAGAGCAAAAGACAACTGTTACATCGACTACTCATTCCATCTGCTTGTTGGAAACCCGTCCGAAAGAGCACTTTCTGAGTTCAAGACGCTGCGCGAAGAGGGTGTCTCATCACTCAAGATCTACATGACATACGAAGCGTTGAAGTTGAACGATGGCCAAATCCTAGACATTCTTCTGGAAGCCCGAAAAAACCAAATAACTACCATGATCCATGCAGAAAACGGCGAGCTGATTGATTGGATGACCAAACAGCTCGAAAAGCGCAAGATGTTCGCTCCGAAGTTCCACGGACCGTCGCATCCGCCGATGGCGGAGATTGAAGCTACACATCGGGCGATTTGCTTGTCCGAGTTCATGGGTGAGTTCGACTCAATATCTAAATTATTACCAAAATGCGTACTGATCATTCCAAAGATAGCCCAATATTGATCGTGCACGTCTCCACCCCGGCGGCAGCAGCGTACATAAAATCCGCCCAAGACCGTGGTGTTCCCATCTACGCGGAAACCTGCCCGCAGTATCTCTTCCTCACCAAGAACGACCTCAACAAGCCCGGCTTCGAAGGGGCAAAGTGTGTATGTAGTCCGCCACCGCGAGAAAGCGAAGCAGATTGCGACATCATCTGGGATGGCCTCGCAAACGGCACCTTCACTATCCTGTCTTCGGATCACTGCCCGTTCAGATATGACGACAACGTTACCGGGAAGAAGACGTGCATCAACGACGAATACCCCTTAGGTCACTTCAAGTATATCCCCAACGGCATCGCAGGTATCGAGACGCGTCTGTCTCTAGCGCTCGGAGAAGATCGACTGGACCTGAAGAAGTTTGTGGAACTGACGTCCACGAATCCTGCGAAACTGTACGGCTTGTATCCGCTGAAGGGAGGGCTCGTAGAGGGCAAATCCGATGCTGACATCAATATCTGGTATCCGCCTGGCAAACTGCAACCATACGAGCTGAAGAACGAGTTACTGCATCACAACGTGGATTACACGCCGTTCGAGAGGCGGACTTTAAAGCAGTGGCCGCGGTATACGATTCTGCGAGGGCAGGTGGTGTGGGATAAGGAGAACGGTGGACTGTTGGGTAAAAAGGGGTACGGGAAGTTCATTAAGAGGGACGCTAGCTCGTTGGCAAAACCGAGGTTCAAGGGGGAGTGGGATATCCTGCCTGATGGCAGCTTTGGGTTCGCCTGAAGTACGAGCTCGGGGATCGAGTTAATGTAGTTTGCAGTAGGTCTGGTTTAACTCCACCATTATTAGTAAAACTAGCAGGTGCTGCCCACAATCTATCGTCATTGGAACAGAACCCGCCGGATGGTGTAGCCGACCGCACGGCGTCTCCCTGGTGCCCGACCTCCAATCTTAGAGGACTGTCTAACTCCGAGCTATGTCCAACCGTCCTCATCACCGTGTATCACGTTTGAGTGAGGAATCGTTATGGCAGATACAGGGTACCAACGTGCCTGTATGCGAAGCGGCCCAGCTTGCTCTTCCGACTTCTCAGCGTCTCCTTTCTCCGAGAGCTTCTCTTGGCACTCGAGTAGCTCCGAGATCTTTTCTGCTTGGGGCAAACAGCTGAGCCTAATTTCTAGTCCTATTATGATCGTGATGAGCCTCGCTCATGTGGGCTGGGTCTGTGTTAGTGTTGAAGCGCTAGATCGCCGTCGCCGGCATCTGGTAGAGTCAAAGCTCTTGACCTACGTAGGTGTACTACTGTCCCCGCAGGCACCATGGTGTATGTATTTTGACGCCACGGAAACATGCCCCGAGGGAGAATGCGTCTTTCATCGTCCAATAATCCCAGTCTCGAGCATATGTACAGAACTCTGTGACGACTGACGCGGGCCAGGGAACAGTCGTTGCTCGAGATTCACACTGTCTTTGTCTACAGTCATCGTTTGAGTCAGATCCGGGGAGTGACTCTGAAGAGCACCCCAGTCTCGGCGTGTGTATAAATATCCTTCATGGTGCATGCCCCTCTTTCAATTCTACATTATCGTAGCCTTCTCGATATATTTTCTCTCACAAACTATCATTTACTGCAGTATTATTTGTCCATTGTCCAAAAGTAATTCTCTTGAAGAAGTATCTTCGGCTCGACTACCAATATGCAGGAGGAAGACCCCGAACCACATGGAAACCTTCCTCTTTGGGTAACATCAACTTACGCAAAGCTATTCTTCTCTAAGACACCATTGGAAGTGATTTGGACTCGGATACCGGAAAGCACAGATACCGAAAGATACCCCTTCAACGGAACCCTCAAATTAGTTGCTGACGAAAAGCCGACTCAGGATGAGATCGAGAAGGATAGAGATGCCTTTGCCGTGGACCCCGGCAGGGAAGCCTTCCTTGACACCAACTTGAAGAGGGTTGCGGACGCCTTCTTCAATGTACAAAATAACGACGTTTAGTCTCAACCAAGATCAAGGTACCCCATTCACAGTCTTCCAAGTATTGGTTGCCGAGAATTTTAAACCTGATAGGACGATCAATGGCGTTGGCCTTATCGGTGAACTCAGGGCCTTAGGAACTAGGAGCACAAATCATAGGGATAATCGATTCATCCTCTTCGTCCTATGGTGCCTTCAGGGACAGCTTGGAATTTCTAAGATCAGACCCCTTGATGTCGAGGTGGGATTGAGTGTAGTAGACACTCCAGATTACGATACAGATTTGCAGGTCAATCCCACATGTACGTCTCCTCCATATTTTATATTCTTTGTAATAGACCTGCTGATAAGTCACAGTTAAGAGAATATACAATGACGTCATCGACTACTACTAGAATAATCGCAACGCGATCGAAAAGGCCGTGTTCGAGTATCCAATATTGTTGACAAACAGGGACGCAAACTAAATTGAGAAGACCGACATCTACCAAGTCAATACGGAGCCTTGGTTGGATCCGAGCAAGAGATACCAGATTTAAGGCCGACCGACGGTCTACAAGGCGCGATCGTCAGTACAGCTCCACAATATTAGTTGCATGGATCATGCGTTCTGTGCTCTCTGTCAGTCTTTATTGCACTCTATCTTTCATTTCTTCCACAATTCCACTCATTAGCTTTCCTTAGTCATATTTCATTCAACTCTGCACTTTGGTTTCTACGGGAGTCTGGTCAGCATGGCGGTATTCCAAAGGCTTGCAAGCCTACATCCCTCTTTATATCCATGCATGCTATTAAAAAGATCAGTTATCTTGCATCCAAACGTCTTCATCGTGCTCATGCCCACCGTCCACATACCCATCCAACCCATTCTCCTCAAGAAACTCATCCAACAACCACGCCACCTCCTCATTATCTAAATCCGCAAACGGGATATGCGTGCTCCCTTTCAAACCTTCCTCCCCCAACATCACCACTCTAGCATTCCCCCCATACTCATTAATCAGTCTCGCCACCTCCCTACTCTCCCTCACACTAGTATGATTCTCCGCCCGATGATCCCCCCAAACAAACTGTATCCCCCCCACCCTCGCTAGTTTCCTAAACCTCTCCACGGGCACAACAACAGGCCCAAACCGGCCCTCGCCCTCGCTAACATTAACATTATCCGGGAAGACATACCCTATAGACTCATACGCCACGATCCCCTTAATATGCGAACTATTAGACAGCGTAGCCGTAACCTGCGCCCTAAGCCCTCCCGCCGAGTTCGTTAGATACACAATATCTTTCCCCACGCGGCCTGAGTCGGCGGCTACCGCCGCGGCCAAAGCCTGCAGTTCCACGTTGGATTTCGTGTCGTACTCGACGTACCGCGCACTCGTCGCCTGGCGCCACGCCTCCGCACTGTCCTTCGGGAACTGCACATCGTCCCACCACTCACCCCACCGTGGACCGAGGTTCCACGCGACGAAGTTCACAGTGTCGATGTAGGAAGGCGTGTACGAGGTGGGTTCGCACGACCAGGCGGCGCGCCCGACGCGCGGGCCGTCCCAGAGGTAGACGGGGTAGGCGCGGCGCAGGAAGAGGTCTTTGAAGCCGGGGCCGCCGTCCCAGCGGTTTTGCCAGACTTGTGTGGAGGACGAGTGCCACATTATGAGGGAGGTTTTGCGAGGGGAAGTGGGGAGGAAGTATTCCATGTAGCCGTGGTCGCAGGTGAGGGTGAGGTTTGGGGTGGAAGGGGAGGAGATAATGCGGCCGCCAATGGGGAAGCCGCCGGTGGAGGAGAGGGTGATGGGGGTGGTGGGCTTGGAGGGTCTCGCGGTGAGGGCTTGGCTGGCGAGGGCGAGGGCGAGAATGGGGAGCTGCATCGTGGGTGGAGTGTGGGGCGGGGGTTGTGGGTGCCGTGTGTAGCAAGCCCGGACCAAGGCATTCTGGGAGGCCAAGCGTCTTATGTATAATCTGTTTGTGGTGGTGTGGACAATTGCCGAAGATGGGAGGGGAGGCGTGTTGACGAAGTATTCTCTAGCCCTACGGGTGGGGAGTATGGGGTCGCGTGCATACATTATACATGACGTGGACAAGGTACAAGATGACCGGCGCTAATTGATCTCGCTCGGTATCGTTAATACTTCTAGGGCCGGGCTTTATGATTTCGCTTCACGCTCTCTCTGGACTTGGCAAACGCACGACGATGCGCGTTGTCTATTCGAAATAGTACCAAGAGTCTGCGCAAAATGTTAGCATGCACTTTCTTTTCCAAGAAGTGGCATTGCTGGGCATATGCGATTCTTACCTCCCATATTACATGCTCTAGGTCAGCATTTGTGATTCAGCCGCCGGGTATAGGCAAAGTATTGCATACCTACTATAGTTATACAGCGCCTCCGCAATATGGCGCAAAGAAGTCCGAGATGTCGATGCACGTAGCTTGTCGCTCTATTTTCCATGTGCTGCGCATGTACAGAGGCATTAAGTGCCCAAGGCTTGCTCGCTGCTCCGGACTACGCGATAACCACTCCGCTCCCCAAAATGTACACGGATGTCCTACCGATCCACAACCACATCGTGATGATACAAAGTGCAACAGTCGTCGATAGCAACTGAATCGGTAAAAGTACAATCTGGAAAAGGGTTTAGAGCAATGGACTCCAAAACCTGCCTACATCACGCCCGCAAGATCGAATTGACCTGACCTCATGCTCACTCCCGCGATTCTTGCTCTTTTCGTGTTGTTTCTTAAATTGTTTTCGACAAATCCTAAGTACGCTTCGCCAGTCGCGCTTCTGTGCCCACCATTCTCCTTTTGCTCCTATTTCTTGTTAAGTTCCTCCTGGCGGTCTTGCAGGCAGTCCTATTGTTTCTTGATAACCGTATCCACATTCGCTTCGACAATCTGTTCAATAACTTTGATGTCCTCAGGAGACCTGGACTCGAAGATATAAAGGTATTCGCTAAAGCGGGACTGATTTCACGCTCTTCCACGACTTCCTGCCTGTCCATGCCCTCAGGGGATTTGGGAAGCTCTAGCTCAAGGTTGTTCTCTCATGTCGTCTTTCCATGCGCCGCTCGCTCTCGTTGTCGCATAGCTTCCGCCCTCGCTTGTGGATCTCGCTCAGAAGGCTTCGTTATAGCGGTCCTCTCTCGCATATTCAGGCGGGAGGGGGGAGCCGCGAGCTAGCTCGAGATCTTTCTCAGAAACCGAGTCTGGGAACTTCTTAGTGCGGTATTCTCGGATCCATCGTAACTGCCGAGCCAGAATATGTATATCTCGTCATCGTTGCCATTCTGTGTGTGAGAACGCGAAAGCTCTCAACAATGGTTAGTCGAGAAGATGCCTAAAGCTTTTAAATGCGTCCTTTTGCAGTTAAGACGGACGACGGAACGTATCCTTCAGGAACCCAGAACTGCGTCTCATAGTATACTCCAGAGAGCAGTAAATGCCCATTGCGGCACACAACCTCTTCAAAGAAGTTAATCGGAACGTATACGGGACCGTGGAGTTATCAATCCCGCCATTGCTTGACAAGTGAAGACAAGCTTGCAGCTGCGTAGACTACTGTAGTTCGCAGTTTCTCGTCGGAGGAAGCAGCGAAGCAGCGACAACGCAACGCACCGAGCTGCAGCTACCGGGCAATTACAAACAATGACTCAAAGCCGCTAGACGCATAATCAACGTGAATGATCGTCTGCCCGGACGGGGATGGGAAGAGTGTTGTGGTACAGAACGTCCATGGAGCGTCGAAAAAAAGATGCACTAGTCCTAATCGGACTACCCACGTGCAAGCCAAGAATCCAGCCACAGCAATTTGTCGAAGGGGAAATATAAAGTCTGAAGGTTGATGGACACGAACACATGGTATCCAAATGAAAACTGCACTGAACGAGAGGCAGCTAAGCAGAAAACAAATCCAAGGCATGTAGCCATGGTAGTTTTTCGTGCAAAGTCAGGGTTCGAAGACTCGTTGAAAAAATTTTAATGGGTCCAAGGCAAGCTGTAAAAGAACGCGAGCTACACGCCTTGAGGCATTTGCTCGATGCAACCTCCGGTACACTTGTTGTACAAGTATTCGCGCATCAGCGGAGGTGAAGAACTTGGCGCCGGGCGGATGATCCGTTCGAGCTTCGGACAATGTGCGCGAGCGTTTAATTCCTTTGTACGAGGCAGGTCAATCCCACGCTCCTGTTAGTGGCCGCCTGATATCGCGAGAATAGACGTAGGTGACGGCATGCTGTGAATCTCGATATTGTTCCAAGATAATCTAACAAAAACTGTCTCCAACATATTGCTCCCAAGAACTTCCAAGAACGATGTGCTACATATAAACACAGAGGAATCGAGCATTCCGAAACGATAATGTAAAAGGGCTTGGTTTCATCAATGTCACGGTGAAGCGAACAATTCACGAGGTTCGCAGCGGAGTTGGAAACATTGAAGTTGCAAATCGGGCATTTTCATGGGCGGCTGCATGTGCGATCGGCGTTGGTAACCGGCAGAAGTGAAAACGAACCTGCAACGCCCGTGTGACGGCCCGTCCGGGTGGCTGGGAGATCTTGAGTCGCCACAGTAAACAGCGAATGTTTGAAGATGAAGAATGTGTAGTCATTGGCGGTCATCACCAAGACCACGCTTGCGGGCCAAAGTCGGCCGTCGTCGCTTCCGATGCAGGTGCCGGGAAGTCGAAAATCGCGCACAAGGCCGCCAACGCGCGAATTTTGCAACCTTTCAGAGACGTGGCAGTGAAGGTGTGTCGAGCAGCGCGCGGGAGGGCCGCGAGAGCCGCATTGAGGCTCTGCTCGTTCGTACAATCGTTTGTTGTGCCTCGGGGACCTCCCATTCCAATTGCGCCCCTGGGCTCGGAGCAATAACAAACAATCACCAATGGTGGCTGATGGTTATTTCCGCGAACGGAGCATGTGGGGTGAACGACTTCGGTCAACTATCGGCCAAGGGTTATGTTATTGCCCGCTGGATTCGGTGCAGGTACCCTATAGAAACAGGTCACGTGGCTCATCTCGGTTGTGCTTGCTGTTTGACTCGGGGTCTCTTACCCCAGCGTAAGCTTCGGCACGCAACTCAGAACTGCTGCAGCTGTGGCCCCAGGACGGGAAGCTGGAGCGAGATGGGAGAAGACCAAGAGCGCGCGCTGCGATCTGAAGCGTAGCTCGCGCCTAGCAAAAACTGGTGCAGCTACGGTACAACATAGAGGCTTAAGGGTCGCAGAACGGCGACACTTTGCTGGGAAGGCTAGCGAATCAGCGTCAACCGGCAAGCTTGGCTTATTCAGGCTCGTGCATACGATGGGCGGGGAACGCGGCCAACAGGCCAACAAGCCAACAGGCCGGCCTCGTCTACTCTCGTCTGGTCTGGGGAGCAAAGCAACGACGGCGCGTTTGTCGGGGCTCCCTGTATTGAGCATGGAGATTTGCTGTTGAGCGCCTTGGAGTGGGCGAGGCTGGCGACTAAACGTGGTTGCGGGTCTTGGAAATTCACAATTTGCGCGCGCACAAGGCTAGCGAAGGCTGGTCCATCCCAATTCCAGGACCCGTAAACAAAATCTGGAGGCGGTCTGAGGACGCCAGGTACAAACTGTTTCACATGCTATCACCTGCGGGTGCGAAGATTGGAAACAAAACACTGACGCCAAGTCCGGCGGAAGCTTGAATCGAGTATCATCAAAAAGCTTGAGGCCGTGATGGAAAGGAAGCTGTGACACACATGCGTCGCAAATGCTGGCGATGATCTGGCCGTCACCCACGTCATGGTGCCTGGGTGCACCGATCAGCAGTGGGCACGGCGAGCTATGGATGGTGATGATTGCGGATTGTGTCGATGGTGCGCCCGCGCGCTGACCTGATGAACGGCCGGGCGGCGATTGGCTGCGTTGGGGTGCGGCCGGGGTGCTGATTCGCCAATTGCCGGAAGCAGGGCATGGCGGCGTGGGCGCTGAACGCTCTGGGCACTTTCGAGCGAGGTCTCTGGCTGTCTCTCTCAGCAGCAGTCAGTCGCTCGGTCGGTCGGGGTGCGGCAGAATGGTCGCGAGTGCGGCTTTTTTTCCTTGGGTGCCAGGAACGATATTTTCAAGGCCGCGGCCCACAGTGTCCCACCCTGGTGTGGGCTCTGGCACTCGCGACGCAGGCTGCTGGGGCAACGGGGGTGCAGGCCGCAACAAGGCGCTTTGCAATAGCTGATCGGCCGGGGTAGTGAAGCTCCCCTGCAACAGCAGCACACCCACGCTCGCCGCCCGAGGAGCTATACCTTAGTCTGTAATTTTGAGCGATTTTCTGGCTGGAGCTACAGGCTCTTCACCGTGCACAGACCCTTCAAACGCACTCGGATTTGACGGCAGGCGCAATCAACTGAGCTTGGGGCGGCTTGAATTCTCGGTGAAGCGCACAGTCCATCCACGGTTGCGAAGCTTCTACGTCAAAGCCCGGCTCTGATAAAGCGGTCCCTCCCCTCTTGAACCACGGAAGCTCCCACTCGCCGCTTCCTTTGTCTGCCTATAAGCTGTGCAGTGCAGAGTGTGTCTCCCTCCCTCCGACAACCTCAGCGTCCGACAGCTCGCTCACAGTTGCTGCGTCCTAATTGAATGAGATAACCCTTCCCTACACCAGCATTCTTTCACCATGGCTCGCGGTCAGAGCGACGACATCGAGCGCAATGCCTCGGTCGCGACACGGTCCAAGTCGATCGTGTCGCTGTCCGCATTCGAGGGCATGGACGAGTACTCTGCCCTGCAGAAGTACATCCAGTTTTACCGCGACCCGCGTGGCGCGCAGCTAGAGATGAAGCCGACGGAGAAGAAGATCCCGTGGTGGAAGTTCTGGGCTTCGAACAACGCCGGTGCGAACGCCGCGGCTGATGCCTCCGTCGTTCCCGATGAAGTACGTCTTGATGCGAATGCCGCTCGCTTTTGCGAATTCGATGCTGACCTGCAATGTAGATGCTCAACACCGATCTCCGCCAGGGTATCACCACCCACGAGGTGGAGGCCCGCCGCAAGCGCTTTGGCTTCAACGAGCTTGCGACGGAGAAGACCAACCTTCTCAAGCAATTCCTCAGCTACTTCCAGGGTCCTGTTTTGTACGTTATGGAGCTCGCTGCCCTGCTCGCCGCCGGTCTCGGCGACTGGGTCGATTTCGGTGTCATTTGCGGTATTTTGTTGCTCAATGCTTTCGTCGGTTGGTACCAGGAAAAGCAGGCTGCTGATGTCGTCGCGTCTCTCCGCGGTGACATTGCCATGAAGGCCACCGTCGTCCGTGACGGCGGTGAGCAGACCATTCTCGCCCGCGAAATCGTTCCCGGTGATATTATCATTGTCGAGGAAGGCCAGACCGTCCCCGCCGATGTCCGCCTCATCTGCAACTACGACACTCCTGAGGATTACGAGCGCTACCTCCAAATGAAGGAAGAGGACCTCTTCGATGATTCTTCCGACCCTGATGATGAGAAGGATGACGAGAACATTGACGAGGAGCGTCCCATCACCCAGGGCCACTCTCTCATCGCTACTGATCAGTCTGCCATCACCGGAGAGTCTCTCGCCGTCGATAAGTACATGGGCGAAGTTGCATACTACACCACGGGCTGCAAGCGCGGCAAAGCATACGGTATCGCCTTGACTTCGGCCAGGCACTCCTTCGTCGGTCGCACTGCCAGTCTTGTCCAGGGCGCTAAGGACCAAGGTAAGTTCGAGTACGCACCATTCTGACCACCTCGCAGCTAACATTTCATCACAGGACATTTCAAGGCTATCATGAACTCCATCGGTACCGCTCTTCTCGTCTTGGTCATGTTCTTCATCCTCGCCGCTTGGATCGGTGGTTTCTTCCGTCACTTAGGCATCGCCACTCCTCGCGGTGGAACCGAGAGCTCCGGCACCCTCCTACACTACGCTTTGATCCTCCTCATCGTCGGCGTCCCTGTCGGTCTTCCCGTCGTCACAACCACTACGCTTGCCGTCGGTGCTGCATACCTCGCGGAGGAGCGGGCTATCGTCCAGAAGCTCACTGCTATCGAGTCTCTCGCTGGTGTCGATGTTCTCTGCTCTGATAAGACCGGTACCCTCACTGCCAACCAGCTTTCCATCCGTGAGCCCTACGTCGCCGAGGGTCAGGACGTCAACTGGATGATGGCCGTCGCTGCCCTTGCTTCTTCCCACAACCTCAAGTCTCTCGACCCCATCGACAAGGTTACCCTGCTCACCATCCGCCGTTACCCCAAGGCCCGCGAGATCCTCAACCAGGGCTGGAAGACCGAGAAGTTCACTCCCTTCGACCCTGTCTCCAAGCGTATCACTACTGTTTGCCACATGGGCGGCGACAAGTACGTCTGTGCCAAGGGAGCCCCCAAGGCTATTCTCAACCTTTCCAACTGTGACGAAGAGACTGCTAGGCTGTTCCGTGACAAGGCTGCCGATTTCGCTAGGCGTGGTTTCCGTTCCCTTGGTGTCGCTTACCAGAAGAATGGCGGCGACTGGGTCCTGCTCGGTCTGCTCTCTATGTTCGACCCTCCCCGTGAAGATACCGCTCAGACCATCGTTGAGGCCCAGCAGCTTGGTGTTCCCGTCAAGATGTTGACTGGTGATGCTATCGCTATCGCTAAGGAAACCTGCAAGATGCTTGCCCTCGGTACCAAGGTCTACAACTCTACGAAGCTCATCCACGGTGGTCTCTCTGGCACCACGCAACACGATCTCGTCGAGCGCGCTGATGGTTTTGCCGAAGTCTTCCCCGAACACAAGTACCAGGTCGTCGAAATGTTGCAACAGCGTGGTCATTTGACTGCTATGACTGGTGACGGTGTCAACGATGCTCCCTCTCTCAAGAAGGCCGACTGTGGTATCGCTGTCGAAGGTTCCACTGAAGCCGCCCAGGCCGCTGCCGATATCGTCTTCCTCGCTCCTGGTCTCTCTACGATTGTCTTGGCCATCAAGATCGCTCGTCAAATTTTCCAGCGTATGAAGGCTTATATCCAATACCGTATTGCTCTCTGTCTCCATCTTGAGCTTTACCTCGTCACCTCCATGATCATCATCAACGAGACCATCCGCGCTGAGCTTATCGTCTTCATCGCTTTGTTCGCCGATCTTGCTACCGTCGCTGTAGCGTACGATGTAAGTCTCCGAGTAGTCATTGTCTTTGTTCGACTTCTAACCATTTCTAGAACGCTTTCTCCGAACCTCGTCCTGTCGAATGGCAATTGCCTAAGATCTGGCTTATCTCCGTCGTTCTCGGCATATTGCTTGCCCTCGGCACCTGGGTTATCCGTGGCACTCTGTTCCTTCCCAACGGCGGTATCATCCAGAACTTCGGATCCATTCAGGAAATTCTCTTCCTCGAGGTTGCCCTTACCGAGAACTGGCTCATCTTCGTCACCCGTGGAGGCAAGACTTTCCCGTCGTTCCAGCTCGTTTTCGCCATCTTTGGTGTTGATGTTATGGCTACGATCTTCTGTCTGTTCGGTTGGCTCTCTGGCGGTCTCTACCAGACCGACCCACCCAGCACCTACAACTTCCGCGCTGACGGCTGGGTCGACGTGGTCACCGTCGTCGTTGTCTGGGCTTACTCTATCGGTGTTACCATTGTCATTGCCATGGTCTACTACCTCCTCAACAAGATTTCGTGGCTCAACGACCTTGGTCGCAAGGACCGCACTCGCAAGGACCCTGCTATTGAGAACATGATTGCTGCCCTCAGCAAGTTGTCTCTCGAGCACGGAAAGGACAAGCATGGCGTGGACCGTTACGTCCTGGCGGCTCGTGCCGCCGAGGAGGAGGATGATGAGTAGAATTGAGATACCATTGCAGTGTAAATGCAAGTTTTCATTTGTCTATCGACTGGCCAGCATGTTGAATACAGGCGCGGAAGACATACAGTTTGCTGAGGGTGGGAAAGCGCCTAATTTCTAATTTACTGTCTGAACATCCGTATTGCTACTTATACCACGATGATGTGTTGATAGGCCACTGTATGCAGTAACAATTATTGTAAAATTCATTGCTCTGACTTTGCTTGAGGGTGACGATTCTTCTGCTATCTACTGCATCTACTCGAGCCCGATCTTTTCGAGAGGTTCTGCGAAAGCTGCGATAGAACACCATGTGTACGACTTTACGCTCGCAATGCTTCTTCCAGCGATAGCAGCGCGTACCTAGCCTGAGGTTTTCTTTTCCCCATCCGGCCATTTCTTTTGAGGTGACACGCGCGCGCACCGTCACGGTAGCCAAGGCCCCTCCGTCCATCGCTCCCTCTTGGCTGCGACGGGGTGCCCAGCCTTTTCTAACGAGGCTGACGCAGTGCGACCTTCTGCCGCTCTGATACAGTGACACTGACACATCTCCCTACAGATGTAGTATTATGTACCCCGCCAGCGCACACCTGCGTCTGTGTGACTTGTCATCGTCGCACCGCGCGCCGGTCCCCCGGCGGTTCCCTTCGGCGGTTTCCTCGGCCGGCCGAGGGCGTGGCTGACACAGCGCATGCTGGTGCTTACGCCGAGGAGCCAAATTACCCAGTATGTGTCCCTTACAGGTACATATGATCATGTGCAAGCTGCTCACGCTGCTTGCGCCGGGCTATCCGTTATCGTGGCTGCTCCTGTGCTGTCGTCTGTCGTCACTCCAACGCAATGCAGTGCCTTTGATGTCGTGGTGGGCGCCGCGGCGCGGGAAGGGTGTGCTAGCGTCAAAGGATGGTGGCGACCTGGCGATGCACGGTTATGTGTGGGCTGCGACATTTGTGCGCGGGGGTGGGGGACGATCGTGCGCTTGTGCAGTTTGTGCAAGGAATAGGGGATCTGCAAGCTCCGACGCGAGTGAGGAGAATAAAAGAGCGTTTTGATGGTGTTTTGGGCGGAGTTTGTGGGCGGAAGGGGTGATTGGTCAATTGCGGGTGTGGGCCAATCAGGTGGGTTGGGAGAGGAGTGTTTGGAATCGCGCGAGGCGGGAGGGAAGAGTTTCAGATTTATGGACGTTTAGGAGGGATGATATGGTGGAAGGAATGGAGCTGGGTTACGTCTTTCTTGGATGAATCGCTGGTTGAGTACTGCGTCTACCGGTATGGTTTCATGGAGGACGTCGTTTCCAGCGAGCAGATACGGCAAAAGAAATTACGAGAAGCTCTATCTAAGAGTATAAAATCTTAGTATTGATATAGATGCAGGTAGACCTGGATTAATATGTCTTGAGCCTCGTGAGAAGATTGTATGCATTACGGGCTCGAAGGCAGCTCAACACTACTTCAGGCGTAGTTTAAACCATTGCTAAAGTCACTTGAGAGAGAGCCGGGCTTTCAAAGCTTTCCTACTCAAGTTTTCAAGGGCGAGACATAAGTTGAATATCTTTGATCTCGTCGCAAGATGCTACAGTTTGCCTACAAAGTCGAGACGCTGGTCACTGTCACGTATGATTATTTTGATCAAATATAGTGTGTTCAAGAAGCTAATGACATCTGATTCGCATGCGGTACTTGGGACTTACCTGTCGAGCTTTCTCGAGTTGGAGAATGATCGATCAGCAAAGCTCCTTCCTATACGTGGATGGGCGACCACGACTCTTTGCTAAGCATCATCGGTACCGTCGCCTTCTCACTTTTTCGTTGGTCTTAGGGATGGCGATCACGTGGAAATGACTTCACCTGCACATGTGCGCAAGACATGTTGAGATGAGATGGAAAAAGAGGGTATTTTGAACATGGAAGATTTTACGGAAAGCGAGCCAATAAGGTGTGAGATTCCTCTTAACGAGGTATTTTCCAACGCGCACGCAAAAATGGGCGGTTGAATGTGAACTGCGATTCAATGTTGTCGTGAGCCAGGTTTGGGAATTCAGGGAGTGGTGCAACATATGCGGGCCGGTATTCAATTTTTGATATTAACCCTGGAAGAATGTTGTTTTGAGGAACAGATATACATGATAATAAGGAAATGCATAACCACAGTTTAGCGACCCAGCGCACAGGGACCTGCTACCAGAGTTATGTACCCACAGGAACCACACCAAGTTATGAGCAGGTTGAGAGACCCGCAAAAGCCATCCCGAGTTTACCCCCTATGCGGCTGCGGACCTCTCTGCCTCCGTGCCCCTGCTGCGCTGCGCTCAACACCCGAATGTTGCCTAAAGGTGAACCACACTCCCACACCTTCCAGCCTGCGTGTGGTGCCCCAGATATCCGAGAGATTGTAGTGGAAGGATTAGCAAGCGTGACCATACGAAGTCAAATCTACGATTGGATCGTACATTGAGGTAAGTCAGGCACCTCTGAGAAGACGCCCTCGAGCACCGCGAAGCCCTCAATCTGACATGTGCGAGAATCGTCGCAGTAATCCAATAATCTGTTATTCAGTGGTTTCATCGTTACGAGTCCCATTCTGTGGTACGCAAAGTTTCTGAGTATTTCGCGCCCAGATATCAGTTTGTAGAGAAGGTATCCTATCCCACCCTCTATAAACGTCGCCTGCAGCCGCCGTCCCAGCATGCTGGCTACGACGAGATGATCTCTCACAGCATCAGGCATACTCTCTGAAAATGTGGCATGAGAGGAAATGCCAGACAGCTCGATTTGGATGACCACCGCTTCGAGAGTGAGAACTTGTTCAGCTTCGTGTAAGTCTTCCGGGCCGAGTATCGCAATCTTAACCGGGATGTCCTCAATGCGTAAGGCAAGTTGAGGGAGCTCTGGTCTCCTCACCTCCCAAAGCCGTGATGCCTTGCCGTACGATGGGTGGCCTGACCACCTTGCACACAGGACGATCAGTCGTTGTGGATTTTTATCGTAGACCACTTTGTTGTTGCCGGATAGTGCTGAGCTCCTACTGAGTATTTCGTCTGCGATCGATGCCTCGCACGCTAAAAGCTTGCGCGATTCGGGAAATCGCCTTGTTTTATTTATGATCTGGCAGTGGTAAAGCGGAGACGTCCCCGCCACGCGTTGGAGGCGGGCTTTCGCTTGTCGGATAGATGTCAATACATTCTTCTGATGGAGCTCCGGTTCGCAGTTTGCTGCGTCTTTGATGTACTTGAGTATGAACGAAAGCGGTAGGACATTTGACGGCGTTGCCGTTCTCTCTGCATGCGCGGTGTGAAAAAGGGCCTCTACGGCCTTATCCGCCGTGCTTCTTCGGCGCTTGTCCCATACGTAATACTGCCCACTCTTGTCTGCTTACAGGGCATGAAGATTTGCGGCAGCGCGGGCTTCAGTGATCAATGCCTTTCTCAACCCGCTGTCGTGCACTGCCTGGTCGACCTCTTGGGCCGATCGCTTTAGGTTATCATCGAATACGATGCCATGCAATTGCTTCAGCACGGTTTGAATGGGGTTGTTCTCCTTGAGCTCGACTGGTCGCCCAGTCATCTGGGCGAGCAGCGTGGTCATCGTCGATATGAATTCATCGGGGCTGGCATATCTGAGGTCGGGCCAGTGCGGCGTCTCACCAGAGGGATTGCTGTCTTCCATTGTCCGCGCGTCCTGAATTCTTGGTCAGTTCTATCGATACTACCTATCTACTCAGTGTTCAAGATTTTCACCTTCTGCTCTCTAGAAAGCAGTCGTAGTTTCCGTATCCTCGCGAGGGAGCGGCGCGCAGATGAAGCGGATGATGAAGGAGGGTGCGCGTGCGACGTGCGACAATCCCACGGTGCTTTCGATGCCGACTGAGATGAACAAAGCGGAATGTAGACTGAATGTAGGATGGTATCGCTCTCGCATCCTTCCCATTCGGGTGGGGTGCACCTTTCTCCACGGGCTCTCAGACAACCTCGTGTCACGCTTCGCTCGCACATAAAATATGCGTTTCTGGTTTCATAGGCGTTTTGTTTCCCACTCCCGCACTCATGCCTGGCATATTCATCGGGTTCTCGTGCATCGTAAGTGTTGACGTTGTTTTTGGTCGAGAACAAGAACAAGACATGGGACAGAGCCGAGAAGGATTTTAAAACTTAAATCAGTCGTGTGAGGAACAAAGATGGAATAAATAAGCAGCATCGTGTAATAAATGGAGGTGAAAGAGGTGAGCAGCTCATTTATGCAATTTGCACGGCTCTGAGGTAAAAGAACCGAACCAAGTCGGGTCCGCGGACGAGAGTGAGGTGCCTGGGATCGTCACATACGTTGGAGTACTCGTTCATTATACAGTGCAGACCAAAACTCAGAAAATGCGGATCCGCACGGCTTCGTTTTGATCCACCGTATCAACACTGAACGCTCATCAAACTGTCGGCCATTGCCTGCATCGACTGCAAAGAAAGGAGGGTTGTTTGATGTTCTAGTTGGTATCCATTTCATACGCCTGTAGGGGAAGGGTCGAGTGGATCACTTTGAACTTCGCTGGCATCTTGTTCATTGGCTCGTACCCTGCTCCCACGGTGCGTTGACCACCGATCGTTTCGTGAAAGCATTCCATCAGGGATTGCATTATCGCTTCGTCATTGTAAGTCGGGCACCCTAGTTTCCGACACCCCCCATTTTCCGACACCCCGCCAAATTTCGCCGCTGCCACCACTCTACGTTGCGAATGTGCTCACAGCTTCATCAAATAATTTTGAAAAAGCATTAAAAAAATTATATTTAAAGGATTTTAATCGCTTTCTTTATCTACACTTAAATCACGATTAAGATACCGTCATGTTAATTATTAATTCCGTGCTAAACGTCGCACTAATAATTACTCTACTTCCTCCTTAGAGCTACTCTCTTCCTCTATAATAATAACCCCTTGCTCTACGCTTCTCACCTTACGAACACGTTAAGCAGGCTCTTAATTAGTTTAAGAAAGAACTTCTGCAAGACTTACAAAGAGATCGTTTAGATTTGTGAGGTTTGATGTTTGCCACTGAGCTGATGGCTTGTTTTCCTTTTGTTTGTTTTTGATGTTTGCCACTGAGCTGATGGCTTATTTTCCTTTTGTTTGCTGTTTGCCAGTTATCTAGGATGTTTGCGCCTGGGTATATAGGAGATAGCTTACCTCTAGTGGCAGAGGGGGATATACATGAGTTATTTGGTTCATAAGATTAGTTACGACTTTACGGCGTTTTAGCGGGTTAGCTTACTCTACCTACTTACGTAAGGAAGCAATCTCATAGTCTTGCATAGTAACTATTATTAAGGTACGGTTAAATGCTATAGTAGTAAGCCGAACGCATCGTCGTGTAGTTAGTAAGAAGTTCTTTTTAGAAAATAGCTTTATAATATCGCTGCCACGTTTTGGCGTCCTAATATCTATGGTAGAAGGGGGTGGTGTTAACGGCCGTTCGCGCACTACTACCTAGCGAGAACCTAAGGGCTTCCTTACGCTCTTAGGGTATAAGCCTGTTGCCTTCTACCTAGATCGGATACACTGCTCTTGAAGGCCGATTTTACGTGCTTTTACATAAAATTCGAGAAACTTGGCCTTCCTAAGCTTTGTTTTATCTGTCTAAGCTATATATTTGCCGATAAAGCGCCGATACGCCGCCTTTAGACTTAAGAAACAGCCTAAATCTAAAGGCTGGAGTAGATGTGAAGTATAAGTAGGGAAAAAGAGTAAGTAGATATTATTTAAGTAATATATAGTTATAAATTTGTCTAAAGTATAACTGCTATGGCTGTTAATAATAAGTAACCGTGCCTCGGAGGGATTATTAGGCTTAGTCTATAGTAAAAATACCTTTTCTAGCCACTCGATAGTAATGTTATTACTCGTCTATCCATTTTGCGAAAAGGTAACATGCTAGCCTGGGTTCTAAGCCAAAAACTCCTTTTTAAACCACTGCTCCTGGATGCTCTTAGCCTTAAAGATGATAAGGGGGTCTAGAGCAACGCCGAGCGCAGAGATACACTCTATTATAGAGGTCTAAGTGCGGGTATTTATTATCTTAACTAGTATAGCGTTCGGGCTCTCTTGCGAGGAGCCTATAACAAGCCTATTAATGCCTTAGCCCTCTATAATACCGCCCTTATCGGCATTATACCTGCGCTAGGGGAGAATCTAGCTTACTGTTTCGTACAGGTTAAACAAGTGCCTAATATTTTCTAGAGTAGCCTTATTTACGCGTTCTTAGCTAGTCTAGCAACCTAATTTTAACTTAATAGCTAGGTAGCGTTATATAAAGTGACTAGTCTACTTCTTCCCTAGGTTCTTATAGTTACCTTATTACTTAAGAATAATAATTATAATAGCCCGCACTTGCGCGTGCGTTAGCGTATAACTAAAGGCCTTTTACTAAAGAATCTATTTCTTTAAAAGCTCTTCTTAAATAGTTATAAGCTTTTATTCACCGTCATAAGCGTACTAATAGGGTTAGGCACTATTAAAGTGGCTATAAAGAGTGTTACGTAGGACCCTATATTAGGTAGTAGCAGTAGCTAAAGCGACTCTAGATTTAAGGTCTGCGAGCGTATTCTAGACATCTTTTTTTATATATCTAGCTATTTAAAGGCAGCGAAAATAGTGCAAAAAATATTTTTAAAATTAGTAAAGAATTAAGTTATTTAAAGTTGATATTTAGTTATAGTGCATAGTGGGGGGCGAGGTTGCGGGGCTGTCGGAAACTATGGGGTGTCGGAAACTATGGGGTGTCGGAAACTAGGGTGCCCGACTTACTACATCTAGATGAACCTGGAGATTTGACGGGTTTTGCCCAGGCGGATCGACTCTGAACTCCATGATCGTTGTTTCCCCATCATTCATACCGGCACCGCCATCGTCCGCTGGCATCACGTTTTGAACTGTCTCAATCATGCCGCCGAGCATGCTCTCTAGTGTAGTCGTCTTTGTTCTCAAGCATACCGCATCGCTCAGGTGAGCAGTAATTTGGCTCAGTTCGTCTCTCAGTGGCGCACGTTGCGTTGGCGTGAACAGACCTCGGGGCATTAGTCCTGTAAGCAGCCCAGAGATATGTCACATGACGACACTAGTCTCATGAGTCAGCTCTATCTCTATATACGAGCCTCTGATCACTCCATGTACACACAACACAACACAGAACAACACACA